>JAJIBD010012613.1:0-44530 GCA_021461705.1 Cryptotis parvus | reverse complement strand
TGGGGAAGAGCTGCAGGGATCATCTGCATGTGGGAGCTGAGAGAGACGAAGAAAATAGCAAGGAAAACAGTATTGAGTGTTAGGAACCGAGGCGGAAAGAGAAGCCGAGAGGATGAGGGGCAGACTCTGGCAGGGGGCCCCGAGGAGGGTAGGGGGGAGAAAAAGGAGGATGGAGGGAGAGAAGCAGGGGCCAGATGGAGAGAGAGGGAGGCAGTGGGGGGGTAGGACTGGAGGGTCCAGATGGAGGGGGAGAGGAGCGGAGGCTGGGGAGGAGGCCAGGGCAGGGGAGGGCCAAAGTGTGTGTTTGTGGGGGTGGGGGGGCACTGGACTACTGAGTGGTGGGATTAGGGGCAGGTCAGGACCCTGCCCTAGACCCTCACCCCTAGGCCCCTGGGGTCTTGGCTGCCTCGGCACATCTCCACTTTTAGCCCTCCCTCCTCAACCCTTGTTTCCATCCCTCTCCTCCCTCCTAGTGTCCATCACCTATATCTTTCCCCATATGGTGTCCGTTCCTTATATGAGTCCCCCCTCCTGGTCTTGCCCAGACAACTCCCCTCTCTGTTCACCATCCTCTCCCTGCCTCTGCCACTTCTGCACCGCATCTTTCTTGATGACCCCTTTGCTCCAGTGTTCCTGTTAGGTCCACCTCATTTCTTGTGCCCTGGGTTCAGTTGGGCCCCTTCGGTGGATTCCGTCCGGGGACTTTCTCATCATTTCTGCTTCCTTAGCTGTTGGCTCCCTCTCTGTGACTTGCCCCGCCTGTCCTCTCTGCCCCATTCCCTATCTCATCATATGTCTGTGCCTACCCACTTTCTTTTAACAGCCCACCTCTTAGCACCCATTCTTTTTGTTTTCTCTCCTTCCTGGGGTGTTGGAGGTTTGGGAGTGCCGAGACACTGAGCCTGCTGGCTGCAACAGGGCCCTCAGGAGAGCCCCAGCTGAGCCCCAGGAGGTTTTTCATCCTAATAAGTCTTTCTCCCTTCTCAGCCGTGTTCTTCAGTCTCTCACATCTGTTTCCCAGAATCATTCTTACTTAAGTCTAGACAATGTGTGTGTGTGTGTGTGTGTGTGTGTGTGTGTGTGTGTGTGTGTGTTTCCAGAGTTATTCCGGCTGAGTTTCCTGTGTCCCTCCCTGCAGCCTCTGGCCTGTCTCCCTGTGCCTGCAGCCTGGACTCCCCCCCTTCCTTTTCCTTAATGGCTATGTGTGTCCACAGATTTCTCTGATGGGGTCTCTGAGCCTGAGTGTGGTGGGCATGTAGCCTGCACGTCTCTGGTCAGATTCTCCAGAGTAGAGATTAGTTACTAAAGGATTGGTTTGGGTTTCTGGGGCGAGCCAAGCTTTAAAATACTGGGTTTTCTCTCTATCTGTATTCTGGGGAATTCTCTGACTCTCATCTGCAAGTTTGGGTAGTTTGAACTATGTTTCTAGACAGAAAGAGGTGAAGTTGTTTTTTTTTTAATAAGATTCTCAAAATTACAGCATCCAGTTTGAATGAAGTCCAAAGGCCAGAACTAGCCTTGCGATATAGAGTCAGATTTCGTCTTCCTGTCTTATCCCTGTTAGCCGAGACCTAATTTCTGTCACTCTGGTGTCATCAGTCTGACTTAGCCTTTCTTCCCAACGTCTTGTGCACTGTGATGGCGTGTGGCCTTGGGCTTTACAGGGAGAATGTGTGCAGGCCTGGAGGCCTGGGAGCACAGACACTGGGGACTGTGGGCATCACAGAGCAGGACTGGCCTTGCTTACTCTCTTTTCTGGATTGCTTCTTCTTCTGGAAGTTTTTTTGGGGAGGAGGAGGTGGGTAGCCCATATTCAGCAATGCTCAGGACTTACTCCTGGCTCTGCACTCAGAAATTACCCCTGGTGGTGCTCTGGTGACCATATGGGATGCTAGGGGTCGAGCCTGGGTCGGCCATGTTAAGGCAACTGCCCTCCCGCTGCACTATTGCTCGGCCCCGTCTCTTCTGGAAGTTTCGTCCCAGCCCCAGCTGTGGTCTGTGCGGGCCTGCTCCTGTCCCAGGCCTACATGTCCATTCTTCCCTTTCTCCCCTCAAGCACCTTGGTAAGGCCACACTGATCTGTGACATTTGCGCCCATCCAGCCCGTAGAGACTGGGGCCGGGGTGGCAGCATGGAATCTTTCATCTCTGGGCATGGATCTCGGTGCAGAGACCAATTAATTCCATGTCTGACCATTCAAACCAGAGCCTGTTCCCTCCTTCCTGGCTCCAGGCTCCTCCACAGCCACGTGCTGGCATGATGCACCCCATCACCACCATCTACTAACTGGAAGGACCAAAGGGTGGGGGTAGGGCTCTGGGGGCTGAGAAGGTGGAGGGGAGAAGAGGCGCGAGTTGCCTCACTGTCGGGATCTCAGGCCACACCTGTGTCCACGGCCCAGCCCCGCTCTCTCCAGCTGCGGGGCTCCTCTTCCTCTCCGCAGCTGGGTTGGCACCTCCCAGGTTCTTACCTTCTGCAGCTGTTGGGGTGCCTTCGTGTTCCCTCCACCCCTGCCGCCGCAAACCTCTGCTCTCCTACCAAGCTTGCTTTCTGCTTCTCTCAAGTGGATGGGGAGAATTCCTGCCTCTCGCTTGTGCCCTGGGGTGCTTTACAATTCCCGTGCCGCCCTTTTGTACTCTTCCCCAATCTGTGCAGTCCCTTCGATGTGCCCTCTCCTCTCTCCCGCAGACAGGCTTCTTTTCTCTTCCTTAGTTCCCAGACCTCACCTTCTGGCATCTTCAGGCAGGTGGGGTCTGCACCCACTTGTAGACTCTTGTTTTTCTAGGTCTCTCTCTCCCCAGTGCAGAGAGAGCCTCCCCTTACCATTTCTGTGTGTCTCTGTCCCCCAGATGTGCAGGGGACCCCTATGCACCGAACCCAATACGTTCATTCCCCATATGATCGTCCTGGTTGGAACCCTCGGTTCTGCATCATCTCGGGGAACCAGCTTCTCATGCTGGATGAGGGCGAGGTGAGCGGGGTGAAGGCCGGGGTGAGAGGTCTGGGTAACGTGAGCAAACATGGACGAGGAAAATTAGAACAATCCTCATGAATGAAGAGGGGGACACAGGAAGACCTATCCGTAAAGCAGCGGAGAAAGGCTGGCCGCTGGGCTGGGGCCAGGGGGCACTGAGGGTCACAGCAGAGTCGGGCGGTGGTGCTTAAGATTTGGGGTTCGCTTACCTGATGTGTACTGAGTTAGAAATGTGAAAGGGCAATGGAAGGGATGGAGAAAGCGCGGCTACTTCAAAAGTCACCTTCCAAAGGTCACCCGGGGGGCAACTTGTCCTTTCTCCACAGCTGAGCAAGATCCCCTTTCCCCCTCATGGAGCAGAGCACTTGGAGGGTGGGATCCTGAGAAAAAGCAGGGGAAGGGAGCACTCCAGGAACATAGGAGGATCCTGTAGCCTTCTGGGGGGTGAGGTCAGTGGGTGTAGGTGTGGGCGTCAGTAAAGGCGGAAGGAGCCAGTTTGAAAGTCACTGAGGGCTGCCCCAGGCGCAGGCTGGGTATTCAGAGGAGATGCCAGGCTGGCAGAGGAGCTGGGAGGAGGGAACTTTGTCCAAGAGGAGGGAGTGTAGGGGAAGGAGGTAATGGCGGGGCCTCACTGCAGATGAAAGCGGACGGTGACCACAGAGAGGAGGGAACAGGGACGGGGTGCCTCGAGGTGAGATTCAGCAGTGGGCACTTTTGGGGGACCAGCTCTGGCGAATGACACCTCTTACAGGTAGTGAAAGGTGTACCCCAGAAGCTATTGAGGAAAGTGAGCAAGGTGAGCAAGGCTGAGAGTGGAGCTGGGGCCCCTAGAGCCCCGGGGCAAGCGCGTGTGTGGTGAGATCGTTGGCAGTCTCCAGGTCACTGCCGGCTTCAGGTGGAGGGAGGAAGGGGCCAAGGCTCTGAAGGCGGAGCCCTTTGGGAATCTGAGTTTGGGTCTCTGAGGGTGTTTGAGTGGTCACAGACCTTAACCAAAGCTTGGGGCCTGAACAGGAACTGGGAGAAACCCAGAGGAATGTGAATAGGGCAAGGAGGGAAGAGGGAAGACCATGAATGGAGGCAGGGCCCAGGCCCAGTGGCCAGCAAGCTGAGGGGGCTCCGGGAATGGCCAGCATCTTGGGTAGAAAAAAAGTAGGGGTGGGGAGGTGGGCGGAATTGGGGGAGTGCGGAGGGGCACTGGAACCTGGTGGGTTAAGGAACTGGGGCTGGGTGTGGGGGGTGTCCTCTCGGGGTGGAGAGATTGGGGTGGAGAGGACGATTGAGGAAGAGAGGAGGGGTGATGGTCAGAGAGAGAGGGAAGCGAGAGGCTGAGCAGGGGCCGGGAAGAAGCAGAAAGGTGGGGGAGGTGACCAGGCCCCAGGGGGCGGGGCGGGGAGGTTGGGTCCCAGTCTGGCCGCAAGCCGGGCTGTGGGAGGGAGACAAGCTGTGGATTTTGATTATAAATGCAGCTTCTGCTACCCCGTGACAAGCACGGAGGAGGGGAAGGGGGTGAGGTGGGAGGAAAGCCGGGGGCTGAAGGAACTGAAGGGCAAGGAAAGTGGATCTCAGGATTGAAGCCCCGGGGGGGAAGGTTGGGGCGGGGAAGCGCTCCAGGTATATCCAAAGCCGGGAGGTAGCCCCGGGGGAGGCCGGAGGGGCGCGAAGAGAGGAACCACCGGGGGCGGCGGGGTGGGCGGGCCCGGAGGTCTGACACCCGCCCCCATCCCTAGATACACCCCTTCTGATCCGGGACCGGAGGAGCGAGTCCAGCCGGAACAAACTGCTGAGACGCACGGTCTCCGTGCCAGTGGAGGGGGCGGCCGCACGGCGAGCATGTGCAGCCGCGCCGCCCGGGCCGAAAGGGGCCGGGGCTCTGGCCGGCGGACACGGGCGCCGGGGAGTGGGTGGGTGTCGGGGGGCGGCTCTCTTTCGCTCCCTTTTTCCTCTCTCCAGCAGCGAAGTTTGACTGTTTCCCAGGTGCTGGCAAAAATAGTCTCTTAGATCTGTAGCTTCCTGTCCGAGAGAGTGCCCGGCCGGCGCTGGGGTTTGGGCGAGAATGACCCAGTTCCTGCCCGACCTCTGCCCACCCCAGCTCCCGAGTCTTCTTGCCACCGCGGGCCTGGCCCTCCTCTCTTCTCGTCCCCATAGCCTTCTGACTGCTGCTGTTTCTGCAATTCTGCCCGCCCCTTGCCCTGGCCCCGCGTGCTCCTCTCCGCCCGCCCGCCCTGCCTCCCCCGGCCATCAGAGCCCGTCTCTTCGCCCTGTCTGTCTGAGCTCTCCCTCGGTCTGTCTCTCCAACTTGCTCCCTCTTTCCATCTGTCTCTTCCCCTCCCTCCCGCTTTCTGCCCCCTCCGCCCCCTCTTTAGTCATTTAAAAAAAGATTTTTGTCTTCCTGAGAAGTTCGCTTAAAAGGTTTCCATGGGAACAGAGGGGAGATGCAGGCAGAGAACCGGGATCTGCAGCCAAGGTGCAGAGCCGCCTGCAGCCCCAGAAGCCCCAGGAACCTCCCGTGGCGCTGCCCCAACCAGGCCCAGGGACAGAGACCCCAGCCCGCAGCCGCCCCTACCCCGCAGGGACCCCAGCGTGGCGGCCTGTGGCCCGGCGCCCCGGCTCCGCCCGCTCGCTGTGGTCCCTTCAGTCAGCGACCCGGTGGGTCCGCTGTGTCGTTGTCATGGAAACCCCGACCTGGGGGATCCGTGGGTAGCGTGGCAGAGCCGAGCCAGGTGGTGGTGCCTTGTGTGCAGAGCGTGTGTGTGTCCGGGAAGGTGTGTATGCACGTGTGCATACCTGTGTGCCGTGGTCACGTGCGGGGCATGTTCTTCATATGTGCTGCTGGCGTCTCTGCCCACACAGTCCCCGCCTTTCTCCTCACTGAGGCCTGGGCTCCAGGGGCTCCGGAGTGGGCTGCCCGAGTGCTGTGGGGGCACGGTTGTGTGTGGCAACGAGGATGATAAGGCTGGTTATGTTCCGGGGCTCTAGGGGTGGGGCAGGAGCCCAGGGCTGAGTGCTCGCGAGCCTGGATAGCTGGTGCACGTTCGAGGCTCCCCGGGGCACGCGGGCTGTGCCAAGTGCTTGGGGGGTCGCGCGGGGCCGGAAGGAACCCTGGGCCTGGGCCCGCGGCCGTGCGCGCCCAGGCGGTGGACGCCGGAGCCGGAGAGGTCGCCGGACCTTTGAGGGGCGTCGGAATCCGGGGCTCCTCCTGCTGGGTGGAGCCGCTGCCCTCGTTCCCGCCGCGGGTTTGGGGGTCCTGCTCCGAGGGATGGTGCAAGGCCCGGTCGGCTTTGGGGGTCCCCGCGCCCCCCCTCCCCGTCTCTCTCGCGCTGTCTCCGGGCGACGGGGCTCGTGACAGAGGCGGCCACGGCAGCAGCGGTCGCCTAGCAACGGCGGCGGGGCCTGGGCAACGGCGGCGGCGGGGACGGCGCGGAGGAGCTGCGCCCGCGGCCGTCACCGCGCGGCCGTCCCAGGCCCCCGCCGCCCCTGCTCCTGCCGCACCCCCCCCCGCGCAGGGGCGGGGCCCCCTCCCCATCGGGGACCCCCCTCGTCCCCGGGGGTGGTGCAAGGTAAGGGCGGGGGCCGGGCCAGCGAGGCGCGCGGGGGCGCGGGGACGGGGGCGCGCGCGTGTGCGGGGGGCGGGGGAGGGGCGGGGGAGGCCGTGGCGGCGGCGGCGGCGGCGGCGGCTGCTCCCTCCGCATGTTCTCGCTGCATCTTCCGAGTGGGGAGTTATGGTAACTGGAGGGGGCAGTGGAGGTCGGGGTGGAGGGTCGGGGCTAGTCTTCGTGGGGAGCTCGCGGAGGCTGCGGGCAGGGGTGGTCTTGGAGCAAACGGTGGAGGTGGCAGCCCGGTGTGTCCGTGTGTGTCCATGTCTGTGGTCCTGTGCCCCGTCTGTCGGGGCCATGTGCTGGGACCAGCTCCTCTTGCATACGTGAGCAGCCAGCCGTGAACCTGTATTATCCTGTCGCCGGCTTCCTGGCCGCAGGGGCTGCCCCTGGTGCATGTCACCCCAACCCTGAGTGCACGGTCCTGTCAGGGCTCACCTCCCGCCAGTCTGTGTGTGAGCTTGATGTGTGACTGCATGAGCAGAATTTTCCGTGTCCCTGGTGGCAGGTGTGTGTGTGTGTGTGTGTGTGTGTGTGTGTGTGTGTATGTTTTGCCGCTGGCTGGGCTATCTGTGTCAGCCCTGCATGTGTCCAGGGCGTGTCTGGTGGTGGGTGCCGTGCAGGTGGGGGGCAGGCAGGGCTGTGGGAGGCGGCCTCACCTTTGTGCAAGGCAGGTGTGAGCCCCAGCTCCGCCAGAGATGGAGACAGAAAATCTGGAAAGGGACAAAGTGGGTAAAGGGAAAAGTAGGGAGGACGAGAGAGGAGGAGCCGAGAGGCTTGGTGAGAGCCAGGGAGAGAGCTGGAGTGTGGGAGATAGTTGAGCCAGATTTAGAAGAGAGAGGAGCCGGTAAGAGCCTACCGTGGGGCTGGGGGCGAGAGATGGGCTAGCCGGGTGTCGGCCTGTTGCTGGAGTGATCTCTGAGAGAAGACCCCAGCCAGCCATGGAGCGAGGTAGGTGAGAGCGAGGTAGGGGAGGTCACTCAGACAGGCTTCAAGCTGCTCACCAGGGAGGCCTGTCCTTAAGATCCCCCGAACCCCCACCCCCCAGGCTCTGTCCAGCTCTCCCTCACCCTCTGGCCCTGATGGCTGCCTCCCTGTGTCGAGAAAGACCGGCCAGCGGGAAGTTAGAGTAGAGGGGCTGGAGGCAGCAGGACAGCTGTGGGCGAGATTACAGAGGTGGGAGGCGAAGCACTTGCTGTGTGTGTACACAGGGTGTGTACATGTGTGGAGTGTGTGCACAGTGCCTGTTACGGGTCTGTGTAGGTGGCTGTTATGCGTGTGCATGCGTGTGTACATGCTGCGGGATGGGACATTGGAGCCTCAGGACGGCGGTGTGTGCTTCTCAGGTTTGCCCAGGCATGACTGGGCTGTTTCCCTGGACGCAGCTCTGCTGGCAGCATGGCCTGCTCCTGTCCCTCTGCCCCCTCCTCCCCGTGTGTCTCTGCCTGGCGCCTGTGAGCCTGCTAACGCGTGTGGTTCTGCTCTCTGTGTACCTGTGACTTCCGTGTGACTTCTGGATCTTAGCTCCTGGTAGTATGTGTGAGGGTCTATTACTTGCAAGAACCAAATGAACCCATTAGCAAATTTGTTCTCCTTCTGTTAATCTTTCGGTTCCAAAGAAAATTTCTGGCGAATTTAAAGTTAGACTTTGTGTTTCTATTGGGGAACTTGCATAGGAAGATAATGGCTGAGTGAGGTGCCCTGGAATGGTAGTAAGACAGCCCTACGTGGGCAAGGCAGAGATCAGGCGGAAGATGATCTCTTGACTGCATTGTCGGATGTGTAGCAAGATCCGGGCTGCGTTTTCTCCATGCTAGGGGCATGCTCCTGTTGGCATCAGGAAGTGCTGGGATGAAGGGGTCCTGCGGAGATGGCTGTGACCGAGGCTCAACGGGCCTTCCTGTGAAGCGAAGGACGATGCTGCCTTGGGGCTGTCGGGCTATCTTGGTGTAGACAGTAACGGTGGACTCAAGCATGTGTCCTGGGGAGAAGCCGTTGTGTGTGTGTGTGTGTGTGTGTGTGTGTATGTATGTCAGAGGGGGCCGTGTGTGTCTCACGGTTCAGTATCCATCCCTACTCTGCTGCCTGTGACTGCTCCAGGGCTCGGACCACACTGCCCGCTGCAGCTCTGCTGGGGCCAGGGGCCAGGTCGTACTCCTGTCGCAGTGCTCACATGTGTGTAAGCATGTGTTCTCCTGATAGTGGTCGTGAGGGTCTCAGAATGTGGATCCCGCGCCCTGCGCTTGGAGTCATCTGTATGTCTCATAAGCACAGGCCCTCTAGCTCTGTGTTGTTCTCCCTTACACATTTGCACACAAGTCAGTGTGTGTGTCCATGCTCCACACATGTTCCCCAGGGACCCATTAGAGTTCCTAGGCCTGGGACCCACATCTTGATGTGCAAACCATCTTAACACCTGGTCTTCCCTGTGTATTATTTTTGCGGTGCTGGGAATGGAACCCCGTCTCCTTCATACCCTGAAGACATACACATTTATCCTTAAGTCCCCTCAGCCCTGGCCCCAGCACCTGGGTTTTAGAGGTATAGGGAAGCCAGAAACTGATTCTGTTGTTAAAGCAGCCCGTGAGAATGTAGCTGACACCGTTCGTTCCTTGTTATGGAGAGGAGAGAGTTAACAGGCAGCTCTTCCGGTTCTCCCCCCCATAGCTTCTTGTTGCCTTGGAGATGGTAGCCCCGCCCCTGATGCAGCACCTGCCCCCCATTGGCTGCAGTGGTGACTGTGGGGCTGAAGGGGGAGCCCAGGCCCAGGCGGCCATTCTGGAGCTGGAGCGGAGCTTGGCATCCCCCCACTTTCATTCTCCTCTAGCCCTTTGGCCCCTCAAAATTCCCTGGGAACAGCCTCAGCTTTCCTCCGGAGCCGCCACCACTCCAGACTCTTGGCTGTCCCAGCTTCATCCGCATTCACCGCTCCTCTTCCTCTCTCTGCCCCCACTTGGCAGTCCCGGCCCCCACTGCCCATTCCCGCATTCTCCTCCCCCCTCCCCACCCCGCACCCCTCCTGCAGTGTCAGTCCTGGGCCCTGCCCAGACACCCCGCTGGGGGAGGGGCATGGGAGGTGAGTCCTGTCTGCTTGGCAGGCTGGGCTTCCCTGAAGGCAGGGGCCAGTGGGAGATGTGGCCGGCTGTGAGAAGGGGGGCACCTGCTGGAGGGCTATGACCTTTCCCTCAGTTTGCCCCCTCTGCCTGCCCCTTCCTGGGGCAGGGGTCAGCCAGGACCAGCTGTCTGGCGCTTCCCTGTCCTTTATTGCTGGGATTGTACTGACCCTTTCAGCCATGCCCTTCTGCTGACTGCCTCTCAGTCATGGGCCTAAGGCCCCACCCCAGCCCCTTCAGGGGCTCCAGCTCGGGTTCCTTGCCCCCTCCTTCCCACCGCCAGACTTTTGGCCGCCGCCGATGTTCTTCTTGCTGCTTCCCGGGGGTAGGTGAGGCTGGGAGCTGAGGCCAGGGGAGGTGGGTGAAAGGGCTGTGGCCGGCCACTTCCCCAGCGCCCCTGCCCCTTTCCTTCCCTCAGAATACCATTTGGGTCGCTCGCGGAGGAAGAGCGTCCCTGGGGGAAGCAGTACAGCATGGAGGCCGCCCCCGCTGCGCCCTTCCGGCCCTCGGTGAGTGAGTGACGGCGCCAGATGTGGCTCAGCTGGACCTCCCAGCGCCCCAGCTGGAGCCTTCGGATTCTGAGAAAGGGGGCTGGCGGAATGAGAGCTGAATGAGTATCTCCCCACCTCTTTGGTTCCCCCTTCTTGGTCCTGCCCCCTGTTTCTCAGACCAGCCCTCCCACCTTCCCCAAGCTGGTGTGTTTGTGTGTGTGCGCGTTTGCACCCGTGGGAGCAAAGGAAGACAAACGGGTTGCAGGGATCCCGTCCTTGCCTCGACGTGCGCCCTTTCCCTCCAGTCCCACTGTCCTCGGGGACTCCGTGCCGTGCCCCAGCCCACCCCTATCCCCGCTCCCTTCCTCAGCAAGGCTTCCTGAGCCGGAGGCTAAAGAGCTCCATCAAACGCACGAAGTCGCAACCCAAACTTGACCGGACCAGCAGCTTTCGCCAGATCCTGCCTCGTTTCCGAAGTGCTGACCATGACCGGTACGGGGTGGGGTGGGGGCTGGAATGTGGTGAGGGAGGGATGGGGTTTCAGGGTGCGGGGGGCAGAGGTGGAAGGCCATGGCTGGCTGAGGAATGCAGGTTCGGAGCCTGGGGGGCAGAGGTGGAAGGCCATGGCTGGCTGAGGAATGCAGGTTCGGAGCCTGGGGGGCAGAGGTGGAAGGCCATGGCTGGCTGAGGAATGCAGGTTCGGAGCCTGGGGGGCAGAGGTGGGAAGGCCATGGCTGGCTGAGGGAATGGAGGTTCGGAGCCTGCCGGAGGCAGGGAGGGGTGAAGGTGATGCCGAGGAGGGCTCAGCCCTGTAGTCCTGGAGTGGTGCCTGTAGCACTGAAGGAGCATTTCTTGGCTCTGGGAAGGGGCTGTGGGGCGTGAGGGGAAGTGCAGGAATGGGGGTCATTTGGGGGAAGACGGGGAGGGGTCGGTTGGAGCGGTTGGCGGTGAAGGGGGGAGGGAAAGGATGGCCAAGGCTGGCTCTGGTACCCAACCAGTGGTGGGGGTTGGGGTGGGGGAACTGTAGGGCTAATGCTCAGTGGGCAAGAGCAGGGCCCTTGGGCATGGCTGGGCACTGTGCCTGAGGCTGGGGGAGGGCAGTGGCCCCATCTTCGCTGTTATCGTCTTTGTCTCCTTCTGGGGTCCGTCTTTGGGTCCCCCTCACCCTGCTCCCTAGGGAGGAACCTGTCCTTCCTCCCCTCCCCATGTCTGGCCGCCCCCGGGATGGGCAGGTAGGGAGGTTGGCATAGGTGAGTCACACCTTCCCCCTCCCATGTCATCAGAGCTGGATTTGGAGCGGGGTGGGGGTGAGGGCAAGGTATTCCTGGCCGCGGGGGCGTGGGGGGCCGGGGAGCGTAGCGCTGACGGCAACAGAGCGAATGACGGGGCTGCTATAAATAGCCGCTCGGAGGCTCCCCCCACCCGCTCCCCTCCTTCTGCCGCTACTCTCGGCCTATCTAGGCCCACCGCCTGGCTGCTGGCTCTGCTCCGCCAGGGTTTCCCCACTGTGGACCATGGCGCACCCCCTTTGCTCCCCATGCTTTCCCATGTCCGGATCGCGCTATGCCCCACGCTTCCCTTTCTCCTGCCCTCGAGCTGCTTCTCTGTGTGTCACCCCCCCACCGACTTCATCCCCTTTTCTTACCCTTTCCACTAATTCAGCTAAGATTCATTCATTCACTTGACTCATTAAGCATGTTTTTAGGCTCATGCTGTGTACCAAAGCCCAGACAAATGTCTAATCTTCTCTGTACTTTTGGTTCTTTAGTTCTGTTTGTGCCTTATATTGAGGCTCTCATGGGGGTGGGGTACTTAGAATTCCCTCTGGGAAATGTCTATGCCTGTGGTTCTTTTTCTTTGCACAGTCCACTGTGCCTGGCTGACACTGCCCTCACGGCCCTGTCATGTGTGTAACTAGGGGATTCTCAGAGGCTTCTCCCCTCCCTTTCGTGGGCTGACTTCCTGTGGGGAGGGCTGGGATTGGCATGGCCTGGGTGCAGAGTCTTGGAGAAGATGAGCCTCCTGAACCCTCTCCTGAACCTCCCGCCACTAGGGCCCGGCTGATGCAGAGCTTTAAGGAATCGCGATTCCCATGAGTCCCTGTTGAGTCCCAGCAGTGCGGCCGAGGCCTTGGAACTGAATTTGGATGAAGATTCCATCATCAAGCGGTGCACAGCTCCATTCTGGGCCAGGAGTTCTGTTTTGAGGTATCAAGACTACGGGGTACCTGAGGAGGGCTAAGGGCAGGGATGGAGAGAAAACTGCTCAGGAGGCCCCAAGGGAGCAGAAACCTTTGGGACAGGGAGGAAGAAATAGTGAGGTTTTCTTTGCAGCAAAGGGATTTGAAAAAGTGGGGATTCGGGGGTTGGGGGTGTTGGCCTTTGGTAGTGGGTGTAAGGCCACAACACTGCCTAAATCGTAAACATTGACACTCTCAGAAGCCACATGACTACCTCAATAAAAAGAAATCACACAATGTGGGGAGGCTCAGGGGACATAAGCAGGCGAGGCCGTGCTTGTGGCCACCTGGGTTCAGCCCTGACCTCCAAAACAGAGCCACGAATGACCTCTGGCTTTACTGGTCATGGCCCAAAATACCCACTCCCGAGAACATGGGGTGTAGGCAACAGAGCACAAAAGGTCTCTGCTCCGGGACCCATGTCGACTGCCACACCCCTTTCTAGGTGACCACATCGCCGGGAACAAAATGTTTTGCCTGCCGTTCTGCAGCAGAAAGGGACAAATGGATCGAGAACCTGCAGCGGGCGGTAAAACCCAACAAGGTATTGGGACTAGAGGGGACCCATCGGGTCACACAGGCACAGTGAGGTGGTGGCCCAGTGTGAGGTCAGTGAGCCGCGCGGGGCAGGGGGAAGGCACCTGGATGCATAGGAGGTGACTCATTTTTCTCTTTAGACGTCATAGATTTGATGGGCAGAAGGGCCTGTCCACTGTCCCTGGAGGCGGAAGTCCTCAGTGATCCCTGACGGGCGGCGACCCCGCCTGTCTTGCTTGCACGTGACATGTGCAGCAGTCAGGGTGCCTGGCCCAGACCTTGGTTCCTTCTCTGCAGTTGCTGCAGTTGGGGCTAGACTAAATGATCTCTGAGGTTCCTCTAGCTTATAAATTCTAGGAGCCTATTTCTTCCCAAGACTTCGTTTCCCCGGACAAATATTCCCAGTTCTGTCAGCTCTTCTCCCCATTTTCAGTGGTCTCACAGTCCTGTGACCTTCCGGGGTGGGGGGGCTTCTTTCTCAGTGTCAAAGCTAAAGTGCCAGATCAAGGTGCTGGACGCAATGATACCCAGGCCAAGGGCAAAGGTGTCAGCACAAGCAGCATCTGATCCCAAACCCCTGAGCTGTGGCCGACTGTACCCCAGGTCTTTTTTTTTTTTTTTTTGCTTTTTGGGTCACACCGGCGTGCTCAGGGTTACTCCTGGCTCTGTGCTCAGGAATCACTCCTGACACTGCGTGGGGACCATATGGGATGCCTAGGATCGAACCCGGGCCGGCACAGGCTGGCAGCGTGCAAGGCAAATGCCCTACCCGCTGGGCTATCGCTCCCGCCAACCCCAGGTCTTTTCACATCTAACATCATCCTGCCTGTCTTAGGCACTATTTCCTATTCTTTCCCTTCAATGTAACTTACTGTCTCTAAGGAACTTTTTAGCTTTCCCCTTAATGTTTTCAGTTTTTAATTCTAATTTAAAGATCTACCCAAGGGGGCTGGAGCAGGTAGAGCATTTGCCTTGCACGCAACCAACCCGGCATCCCATATGGTCCCCCGAGCTCCGCTAGAGTAATTCCTGAGTGCAGAGCCAGGAGTAACCTCTGAGCATTGCTGGGGGTGACCCAAAAAGCAAAAAAATAAAATCTACCCAAGGGGCCAGAACGATAGCACAGCGAGTGGGGTCCCCAGCTTTGCCTTTGCACGCAGCTGACCCAGGCTTGATACCAGCGATCCCATATGGTCCCCTGAGTGTGCTAGGAGTGATTCCTGAAAACAGAGCCAAGATTAACTCCTGAGCACTGCCAGATGTGGCCAATAAACAAACAAAGTAAAAAAAAACAAAATTCTTCCCAAGGGGCCTTGGGAGAGAGTATGGGGTCACCTGCCTTGCATGTGACCAGACCCTTGAAGCTGAGTATATATGGTGCCTGAGCACCTCTGGGGCTCACTGCAGTGTATATGGTGCCTGAGCACCTCCAGGGCTCACTGCAGTGTATATGGTGCCTG
Source organism: Cryptotis parvus (assembly GCA_021461705.1). Taxonomy (NCBI): domain Eukaryota; kingdom Metazoa; phylum Chordata; class Mammalia; order Eulipotyphla; family Soricidae; genus Cryptotis; species Cryptotis parvus. Next base: position 30,123 of record JAJIBD010012613.1, on the reverse strand, counting down.
AGCACCTCCGGGGCTCACTGCAGTGTATATGGTGCCTGAGCACCTCCGGGGCTCACTGCAGTGTATATGGTGCCTGAGCACCTCCGGGGCTCACTGCAGTGTATATGGTGCCTGAGCACCTCCGGGGCTCACTGCAGTGTATATGGTGCCTGAGCACCTCCGGGGTTCACTGCAGTGTATATGGTGCCTGAGCACCTCCGGGGCTCACTGCAGTGTATATGGTGCCCCTGAGCACCTCCGGGGGCTCACTGCAGTGTATATGGTGCCTGAGCACCTCCGGGGCTCACTGCAGTGTATATGGTGCCTGAGCACCTCCGGGGGCTCACTGCTGAGTAACAGAGCCAGGAGTACCCTGAAGCATCACCAGGGTGGCCCCAAACACATACGATAAGAAGCTTCGGCCAGAACAATAGTCCTGTGGTGTTTGGGTTCGATCCCTGGCATCCCATATGGTCCCCCTGAGCACCGCCAGGAGCAATTCCTGAGTGCAGAGCCAGGAGGAACCCCTTAGCATCACCAAGTGTGACCCAAAAAGAAGGAAAAAAAAGCGGCTTCCCCAGAGCAGTCCAGGCCTGACAGATAAACTGCCTTCTGCCTGCGTTTCCTGGACTTGAGCTGGCTCACTTAAACAGACACACGTCCTGGTGCTTCAGAAGAGCAGAAGACTTAGATCAAGGCTCTGCTTCATCTGCCGCTCCAGCACCCCTTGTCCCCCCATCAGGCCTTGGCAGCCCTTGGCTTGGAGCGGCATCTATCCCGTTGCGGCCCCTGTCTGCTGTGTGTGTCAGCTCTGCACACTACCTTTGCCAGAGTAAGGGCTGCGCCATGCTGGACCTGTGGCCTCCTCCTAGTAGGGCTGCGAGGCCGCTCTCCTGTCGTTCACGCAGTGCCTAGCATGGGTTCACCAGGGTCGTGAGCCCCAGCCCAGCATCTGGGCTGGTAAAGATGTTAAGCACATCTCTCTGCAGGCGAACGTGACTTCCACCCGGGACCTGTCTAAATGAGAAATTTGTTTTAATACTTGGGGTTTGGAGAGGGGAGGTACTCCTCTATTTCTGCACATCTAATTCTATAGAATCTTAACTTTTTCTAACCTCTTCAAGCAAGACATGTCAAATTCTAGCAAAAGAAATTGCTTTTTTGAGTGCTGAAAATAAAGCAGTGGGCAAAATCCTTTCAAACACACACACACACACACACACACACACACACACCCCGCTTGCTCTGCAAGGCAGGCCCCAATGTCAGGTTCTGTGTGGACAGGAGTTCAGGGGAGACCCCACCCAGCCCACTTACACCTTCCCCACCTTCCCATCGCTGTCTTAGAGACAGTCTCATTTTTGTCACCTTTTCCCCCTTTTGGTGTCTGTTCCTCTGACCCTTCCCCTTTGCCCACCACACCCGCCTCATCATGGCAGGACAACAGTCGCCGGGTAGACAACGTGTTGAAGCTATGGATCATCGAGGCCCGCGAGCTGCCCCCCCAAGAAGCGCTACTACTGCGAGCTGTGTCTGGATGACATGCTGTATGCCCGCACCACCTCCAAACCCCGCTCGACCTCGGGAGGACACCGTCTTCTGGGGCGGAACACTTTGAGTTTAACAACCTGCCTGCGGTGCGTGCCCTGCGGCTGCATCTTTACCGTGACTCTGACAAGAAGCGCAAGAAGGACAAGGCGGGCTATGTGGGCCTGGTGACTGTGCCGGTGGCCACGCTGGCGGGCGCCATTTCACCGAGCAGTGGTACCCTGTGACCCTGCCCACAGGAAGCGGGGGCTCTGGGGGTATGGGAGGCTCAGGGGGGAGGAGGTGGTTCAGGGAGTGGCTCCGGGGGCAAGGGCAAAGGGGGCTGCCCGGCTGTGCGGCTGAAGGCCCGGTACCAGACCATGAGCATCCTCCCCCATGGAGCTGTATAAAGAGTTTGCAGAGTATGTCACCAACCACTACCGGATGCTGTGTGCTGTCCTGGAGCCCGCCCTAAATGTCAAGGGCAAGGAGGAGGTTGCCAGTGCGCTCGTTCACATCCTGCAGAGCACAGGCAAGGCCAAGGTCGTCCTCCGGGAAGGCGGCTTGGGAGTGGGCACTTGATAGCAAGAGGGGACCAGTCGGGGCAGAGGGCATTTTTGTTTCCACAAGTTTGGCTTGTCTAGAGATTGATGCATGGATTTTGTGCACCTCAGGACTTCCTGTCTGACATGGCCATGTCCGAGGTGGACCGCTTCATGGAACGTGAGCACCTCATATTTCGCGAGAACACACTCGCCACTAAAGCCATAGAAGAGTACATGCGATTGATTGGTCAGAAATACCTCAAGGATGCCATTGGTATGCCCAGCCTCAGTTCCTCTTCTTCCCAAACCTGCCACTGAACCGCCACACCCAGCCACTCCCTCCCCACCACTATTACGCCTTCCTGGGCTCAGTGCTGACCATAGCTCCCAGCCACAGGAGTCTGACATTCCCTCAGCCCTGGTACCTGAACATCTGCCTGTGGGGTACAACTGACACACTTGTGTCCCGCCACAGGGGAGTTCATCCGTGCCCTGTATGAGTCCGAGGAGAACTGCGAGGGGTGGACCCTATCAAGTGCACCGCCTCCAGCCTGGCAGAGCACCAGGCCAACCTGCCGGATGTGCTGTGAGTTGGCCCTGTGCAAGGTGGTCAACTCCCATTGGTGAGACTGGGAGCGCTGGGGGGGGGCTCAGGGTCAGGGGGTCCTGTGTCCATCTTCCTGTGTCCATCTCTCCATCCATCTGTCTGTCCTCATCCCATTGGTGAGACTAGGAGCGCTGGGGGGGGTGGTTCAGGGTCAGGGGAGTCCTGTGTCCATCTTCCTGTGTCCATCTCTCCATCCATCTGTCCGTCCTCATCCCATTGGTGAGGCTGGGAACGCTGGGGGGGGCTCAGGGTCAGGGGGTCCTGTGTCCATCTTCCTGTGTCCATCTCTCCATCCATCTGTCTGTCCTCATCCCATTGGTGAGACTAGGGCAGCTGGGGGGGTGGTTCAGGGTCAGGGGAGTCCTGTGTCCATCTTCCTGTGTCCATCTCTCCATCCATCTGTCCGTCCTCATCCCATTGGTGAGGCTGGGAGCGCTGGGGGGGGTTCAGGGTCAGGGGTCCTGTGTCCATCTCTCCATCCATCTGTCCATCCCTCATCCCATTGGTGAGACTGGGAGCGCTGGGGGGGATGGTTCAGGGTCAGGGGTCCTGTGTCCATCTTCCTGTGTCCATCTCTCCATCCATCTGTCCATCCTCATCCCATTGGTGAGACTGGGAGCGCTGGGGGGGTGGTTCAGGGTCAGGGGAGTCCTGTGTCCATCTTCCTATGTCCATCTCTCCATCCATCTGTCCGTCCTCATCCCATTGGTGAGACGGGGGATGGTTCAGGGTCAGGGGTCCTGTGTCCATCTCTCCATCCATCTGTCCGTCCTCATCCCATTGGTGAGACTGGGAGCGCTGGAGTGGGGGGTTCAGGGTCAGGGAGTCCTGTGTCCATCTCCGTCCATCTATCTGTCCTCATCCCATTGGTGAGGCGGGGGGGATGGTTCAGGGTCAGGGGGTCCTGTGTCCATCTCTCCATCCATCTGTCCATCCTCAAAGAGGACTGAGTGCAAGTGTCGTGCTGGAGTGCTAGAGTAGAGGGGAGTGGGCCTGAGGAAGTGCCCGCACAGGGGTGCCACCATTTAAAAGGGACAGAGTTAGACACGGAAAGCCGCAGAGCATTTTCAGTGTCAGGTGCCCTGTGAGAGTCTCCCAGGCTTGGTAAAGCCAGAGAAGGCAGAACTTTACTTGAGCCAAGCAGGGAGGGGCCTCACGGAGGAGGTGCCTCTTGGGCTGGTCTCTGAAGACTGGATCAGATTCTAGTGCGTGGGAGCGGCAGGCGAGTACCCATTCCAGATGTCTAGAACTCTGAGGAGCTAACAGCGAGGATAAGTTTAGTGGAAGTCATGGTTCATAGTGTGAAATGGTGAGAAACTCCCCTCGTGGGGAGTGAGATGTCTTGAATGAGAAATTATGGAGTTGGCATCTCGCAGGCCTCAGCAGCCGGCCTGAGCTCCCGTTGGCCTGCAGGATCTTGGGCTATCATCAGTGGTGTCAATGGCAGGAAGTAGTGTGATTCAGATGGTCTGTCCTTATCGCAGAGTGGGGGGGCCGCTGGGGAATGAGGTCCTGGCTTGGCAGGTGTCAGACCCCAACCCAAGATGGTGGGGGCAGGGGGAGTAGAAAGGGGAGGGTTTGTAGGGTCCTTTGAGGAAAGGAACCACAGGAGCTCCCACCCCTCTAGGAAGGAGGTATCCAGTTCCCGGGAACCTTGGGTCAGGAGTTGGGGCTGTCAGGAGGAGGAGCCCCTGAGCGGGGCCGAGGACATGCTCAGCTTTACTGAGGAGGGTGTCGGGGCAGCCCAGTGCAGCTGGGAGCTCAGCCATTCAGGGACTGGGACCATGCCTGGGTACCGCCATCCCCATTTCCCTGGAATCCAGAAGAGTTGGGGGGTCCGAGCTCCCTGTACCTCAAGTGACCCTCCATCTCTCTCCCATCTCTGTCTCTCCTGGTGTTTCTTTTTTCTTCTCCTGCTCTCCTTGTCTCTCTCTGCCGCCCTCCGTCTCTCTCCTGTGTGTCTCTCTCCCCCGCACCACCCCTCCATTTTTTCCTCCCAAATCTGTCCGTCCCTTGGGCCCTTGCCCTCTTTCTCCTGCAGCCTGTCTCCCTCCTTCCGTCCCTCCCTGCCGGTCTCTCTCACCTGTTCCTCCACCCTCACTTCCTCCGCCCCCTCAGCATCTTCCCTGGAAGCTGAGGGTCTCTGGAGGGCTCAGTCCAGGTCTCTCTCTTTCTCTCTCTCTCTCTGTCTCCCAACCCCTTCCCCAGCGTGTTCCCGAGAGCTGAAGGAGGTGTTTGCGTCTTGGCGGCTGCGCTGCAGAAGCGGGGCCGGGAGGACATCGCTGACCGGCTCATCAGCGCCTCCCTCTTCCCTGCGCTTCCTCTGCCCGCCATTATGTCGCCCCAGTCTCTTTGGGCTCATGCAGGGAGTACCCGGATGAGCAGACCTCCCCGAACCCTCACCCTCATCGCCAAGGTCATCCAGAACCTGGCCAACTTCTCCAAGTGAGGGGGGCCTCAGGGGCAAGCAGGGGGTGGGCACACCGGCTCTCCCAAGTCTCCCTGAGACTGCTGTGTGTGACCCTGGCCTTCTGGGTGCTTGGCCAGGTTTACCTCAAAGGAGGACTTCCTGGGATTCATGAGCGAGTTCCTGGAGCTGGAGTGGGGCTCCATGCAGCAGTTTCTCTATGAGATCTCCAACCTGGACACGCTAACCAACAGCAGCAGCTTTGAGGGCTATATCGACTTGGGCCGAGAGCTGTCCACCCTGCACGCTCTGCTCTGGGAGGTGCTGCCCCAGCTCAGCAAGGTCAGCCGGGCCCGGGACCCCCGTCTCTGACGTCCCCAGAGACACAACCCCCGCCCATTCTTGCCCCCCCCTGCCTCCGCATCACCACTGCTTCCTCCTGATGAGAACCTCCCCTTGCAGGAAGCCCTCCTGAAGCTGGGCCCACTGCCTCGACTCCTCAATGACATCAGCACAGCACTGAGGAACCCCCAACATCCAGAGGCAGCCCAGCCGCCAGAGTGAGCGGGCGCGGGCTCAGCCCATGGTGCTGCGGGGCCCGTCGGCCGAGATGCAGGGGCTACATGATGCGGGGACCTCAACAGGTGAGTCGCAGGGCTCCAGCCTGGCCTGCGCAGCCCCCGGACTTTCTGTCCTAGAACCAGGATGCTGAGCCCATGCATGAAGGGGACACCCAGGGACAGACTCGGGGTCCTTTGAAGCCCAGAGAATGAGCAGTGCAGAGCCCTAGGAAGTGGGGTGCAGGGCCGCCGAGGGGCTCCGACTGTGGCCTGCTGTAAGCTCAGGAGGCCCCCCCCCACACACTTTGCTGCCCCGCCCCAGTTCAGCCAGTGCGTGGGAGCAGCCAGGCGGTGGCCAGACATGACAGCAAGCCTGTACTAGTGGGTAAAACAGCTGCCCCCACTGGCCAGGGCAGGGCACCTCAACTCTGGGGCGCCCTGCCTGCCCCCTTGCCCTGCCTCTCCCTCCCTCGGTGCCCATTCCACCACCGCCGCTTCCATTTGCCCTGCCCTCTGCCCACCTCTCTCCCCTCTGTGCTCTGCCCTCTCCATCTCTCTCCAGCTCCATGCGACCTTCAGTCCTTCATGGCTCGAGGCCTCAACAGGTGAGGGGCCTCTCTGGCCTGCCGCTGCTCCTCCATGCTCCCCCCAACCCTCCATAGCTGCCCCTGCCTGCCCTCACCCTCCTCCCTCCCTCGGGCTGCCCCCCCAACCCCTCCTGGGGGGGTCTTGTTTTTCCTTTTCCTCCAGATCGCCGCCCACCCTCCAGAGATGCCCTTCCCTGCGGGTGCCCTCACTGCACCCCAATGGGCACTGATGCCCGCAGCCTTAGCCTGACCTCCTATTCGGTGTGGGCCCTTCCGTTCCGCAGCTCCATGGACATGGCTCGCCTGCCCTCTCCCACCAAGGAGAAGCCCCACCACCCCGCCAAGCGGGGCAAGGACCTGTTCTATGTGAGCCGGCCACCACTGGCCTCGTCGCCGGCCTACTGCACGAGCAGCTCGGACATCACGGGCCCGAGGCAGAAGATGCTGAGTGTCAACAAGAGCGTGTCCATGCTGGACCTGCAGGGCGATGGGCGGGCGGCCGCCCTCAAGCCAGCAGCAGCGTGTCCAACCTGGCGGCCGTGGGCGACCTGCTGCACTCCAGCCAGGCCTCGCTGACTGCCGCCCTGGGGCTGCGCCCCCCCCGCAGCGCCTCTCGCAGGGCAGCGGCTCATCTATCACGGCAGCGGGCATGCGCCTCAGCCAGATGGGCGTCACCACAGACGGCGTCCCCGCCCAGCAGCTGCGCATCCCCCTCTCCTTCCAGAACCCTCTCTTCCACATGGCTGCTGATGGCCCTGGACCCCGGGGGGCCACAGTGGGAGTGGGGGCCACAGCCAGCCCTCCCATCACCACCACCACCACCATCACCACCACCGAGGGGCGAGCCCCTGGGGACACCTTTGCCCGTTCCACGGGTACAGCAAGAGTGAGGGACCTCTCGACAGGGGTGCCCAAGCCCCCCGCCGCCTCCATCCTCCACAGCCACAGCTACGGTGATGAGTTTGGACCCTCTGGCACCGATTTCACCGGCGGCAGCTCTCTCTCAGGACAGCCTGCAGCACATGCTGTCCCCGCCCCAGATCACCATTGGGCCCCAGAGGCCGGCTCCCTCAGGGCCTGGGGGTGGGAGTGGCGGTGGGGGGGCAGCGGGTGGGGGGCGGGGAGCCAGCCCCATTGCAGAGGGGGCAAATCCCAGCAGTTGACAGTCAGTGCGGCCCAGAAACCCGCGGCCGTCCAGTGGGAATCTATTGCAGTCACCAGAGCCGAGTTACGGTCCTGCCCGGCCACGACAGCAGAGCCTCAGCAAGGAGGGCAGCATTGGGGGCAGCGGGGGGCAGCGGTGGCGGAGGGGGTGGGGGCTGAAGCCCTCCATCACCAAGCAGGTAGGTGAGAGTGGAAGGAGGTGGGGGTGAGGATCAGGGAGGACGGGAGGAAAGAGCTGGGGAGGGGAGGTGGAGAGACTGCTCTGGGGTCTGAAGGCGCCGTTCTCTGCCTTCCGTTTTCATCCCGTGTGGAGAAAAAGCTGCCCCGTGCCAAGAGCTATGCCAGGCACTGCAGCCTGAGCACACGCCACATTCCCAGGACAGATGGGGTCAGCCCCCTCCCTAGTGTTCTCCCAGGGCTGTCCCGCGCCAGCCAGAATGGGGAATGGATGGGCCAGGGGACTCTCTGCAGCGTCCTCTTAGCGCCCCTGCCTTTTCCCACCCCCTCTTCTCTATCTGCCCCGCCCCACCTTGCCCCAGCATTCTCAGACCCGTCCACGCTGAACCCGACCATGCCAGCTTCTGAGCGGACTGTGGCCTGGGTCTCCAATATGCCTCACCTGTCAGCTGACATCGAGAGCGCCCACATTGAGCGGGAGGAGTACAAGCTCAAGGAGTACTCAAGTCTATGGATGAAAGCCGGCTGGACAGGGATGCGCCTGGCTTCCTCCCGCACCCCACGGGCTCATTCCAGTCTCTTCTAAGGAAAACACCCAGGATTAGGGAGTTACGGTGAAAGAAAAGACAAAGACCCAATACCCTTTTTCTTTTGCAGAGTGGGGGTAACACCCAGCAATGTCTAGCCCTTAACCCTGACTCTGTGCTCAGGGATCACTCCTGGCAGTTCTCAGGGGACCAGGTGGGATGCCAGGGATGAAACCGGGTGGGTCTCATGCAAGGCAATTGCCCTACTCATTGTACTATCACTCTGGCCCCCAGCCCCTGTCTTAAGCCTTCAGTCTGTTAGGGGAGACCTGGTATGCAGCCAGTCCTTGGAAAGGCCCATCTTCACTCTGCTTTATGGGTGATACACATTTATTCACTATCCAGGGAACTATTTATTTGAGCCTCCCCTCCACCCCCCACCCACCTCCACCCCCACTACATCCTCCCCTCCTCCCCAGACTAGAAGCTCTGGCTCTGAACACTGTTCAGGAAAGTGAAGGTTACTTTACTAGCAGTATGAGCTCATCAGTTGGGAGCCGGGCAGAGGGAATACAGTTAGAATTGTAGCACTATTCACTTCCCCATCACTGTTCTGTGGGCGCTGGTGTTAGGACCAGTGCTGGAGAGGGAGGTGTGTTGATCCATGTGTGACCAGAGGTTCCCAAACCCATCTGGCCTCTGCCCCTTTTTCAGAAAACGAATTACATAGCTTCCTCTGCCAATCTGTTTTGTTAAAGTGAACAGACACTGTCCGGCCCACTTGTACCCAAGGCTTTGACACACCCCCCTTTATTCTGCCTCTCGAAGGTGAGATCTCCCACTTTGGGAAATGCTACTCTTGACTCTTGGCTGGTATTGGCCTGCAGCAAAGAATGGCAAGACCCTGGAGGCACCCACCAGTCGCTCGGACAGTGCGTGGGAAAGTCATTGCCGTGGCACCCCAGAGAGTGGCGTCAGCTTTAGTATATCTAGAAAGGGGCTAAGACTGCAGCATGGGTGGGCAGAGGTTTGTTGAGCCATACTACAGCAAGGAGGGCATTTGCCTTGCATGCAGCCCACCCAGGTTCGATCCCTGGCATCCTGTATGGTGGTTCTCTGAGCACCACTGGGAGTAATTTCTGAGTATTTAGTCAGGAATATCCCCTGAGCATTGCTGGGTGTGGCCCCCAAACCAAAAAAAGCAAGCAAATATGAGATGTTTGCTGGGGGTAGTAGTCTTTCTTCAGGTTCTGGGGCTGACTTAGCCTCACATGGTTCCAGTAGCTCAGGGTAGCTCATAGCATGGCTTAAAGTCTATGCTCTGAATGTGATTCGTCTTGAATGAAAAGAGCTGAGGCATCTTTGTCCTGTCCTGGAATTCAGATGAGGAAGCTGTTGAGGCAGCCTTGGGACTAACATTGTCCCATAGAATGTTCTAGAAACATTGTGTTATTTGCAGTGTCCATTAACAGTGACTGCCTGTTGCTAATGCAATCAAGGAACCAAACTTTTTATTTAAAATTTAAGTAGTCACATGTGGCTGGTGGTCACTGCGTTGAGGATAAATGGTTTCTCTGAGCCCCTCCTGACTGACAGGGATCTTATTACTGCAGAGGGTTCTGGGTGCTCATCTGGAGCCTCGTTTGAAGGCTAGGCCAGTTAAAGCCGTCCTCTTCCGCCCTTACGGCTCTGGAGCACCAAGAGTCAGCTCACCTCTATCTTTATTTATTTCTTTATTTTTTTGCTTTTTTGGGTCACACCCGGCAATGCTCAGGGGTTTCTCCTGGCTCTGCACTCAGGAATCATTCCTGGCGGTGCTCGGGGACCATATGGGATGCTGGGGGATCGAACTCTGGCCGGCATGGGCTGGCCACATGCAAGGCCTACCCACTGGGCTATGGCTGCGGCCCTCAGCTCACCTTTAATTCCTGGGTAGTCACTCAAGGGGTGTCCGAGAGACCAGGTTCCATGTGGGTCCTCGGGGCCACATGCACCTGTGTGCACGCTGGGCTTTTCTCAGGTGTCAGTTTATCCTTGAGCAGGTGGAGGAGCTTAGCTCAGTGGAAGAGCTTGTTCAGAGTGGGATGCGCAGAGGGGAGAGCAGGTGGGGAAAGCCCTGAGGACTGCAGGCCTTGCTTTGCCTGTGGAGGCATCAGGCTCGAACCCACCTGGGAGAGCAACCCCAGACTCCCCCCCCCCACCAAAACAGAAGGTGGGCAAAGGGCTGGGCAAGATGATGGGGATGTCCTTCAGCCTCCCTGGGCAGTGGCTGTGCTGAGCCAGTGGAGCTGGAGGCTGGTGATTGGGGAGGGGAGTGAGGCGCCCCTCACAGTGCGGGGTCGTGTGCCCGGCGGGCAGGTGAAGGAGTATGAGGAAGAGATCCACTCACTGAAGGAGCGGCTGCACATGTCCAACCGGAAGCTCGAGGAGTACGAGCGGAGGCTGCTGTCCCAGGAGGAGCAGACCAGCAAGATCCTGATGCAGTATCAGGCCCGCCTGGAGCAGAGTGAGAAGCGGCTGCGGCAGCAGGTGGAGAAGGACTCACAGATCAAGAGCATCATTGGCAGGTGAGGGCGGCCCAGGGAGGGGGAGCTCGAGCAAGTGAGCCCCCTCCCACACCCCCAAGATGCCATTCGTGAACCCACCTGCTTCTCAGTTAAGTGGCCCTTTACCTGGCACTCATCTGTCTCTGCAGAAAATGGGTCTGTGTCTGGCCTTGGCGGGGAGTCGCCTCCAGTATTCACCTGGGGTCCTCTGTGATGTTTGCCCCCAAATCCCGAAGCAGGAGGGTTCCCAACCACATAGCTCCAGCCCCATGGTCACGTTCCCTTAGAACATAAGTGGTCCTAGGAAAATCCTGGGTCCTGGGGTGAGGTGTCAGCCAGGGGTTGAGTTGTCGGGGAGGCTGAGAGGGCCCCTGCTCCAGCCAGCTCCAGGCGGGTCCATTCTGTATTGACTTTTGAGTACAAGTTCTGGACTCTGAGATTCCGGGGATGCTGGCGATGGTTGAGACCACGCGAGCTGCCCTTGAAGGGGCCGGGCTGTGGGCTGAGGGGCTGGTCCTTGGCAGGCTCCCTGAGGGGAAGGTGAGTGACGGGGAATCGCGGTCAGAATGGGGAGTGCTGTGTGCAGGGTGAAAGGCTGTTCTAGGTTGTTCCAGAGAGCCGAGGGTCAAGACCCCGGCAGGCTCCCGGCCCGTGCCCGTCACTAACCCCACTGAAGCCCGTCCCTTCAGGCTGATGCTGGTGGAGGAGGAGCTGCGCCGGGACCACCCCGCCATGGCTGAGCCGCTGCCTGAACCCAAGAAGAGGCTGCTCGACGCTCAGGTGGAGATTACAATGTCATTTATCTTCTCTGTGTCCCATCCCCATACATCTCACCGTCCTCCGTGCTCACCGTGCCGCCCAGCCTCAGCGCCGTCCGGCTCCCGCCGTCCCCTTTGTCCAGAAGTTGCAGCTTCCCTGGCGACCCGTCTTCATCCCATCGTCTGTGCCTTAGTCACTCTGGCAGTGTCTGCCCACCCCCTCCCCGTGCCACCCCCATCTTCCCCACCACTGTCTGCGTCTCCGAACTCCACTAGACCTTCACTGCCCTCACGCCCACTGGCCCCTGGCTGGCCACTTCTGCTTCAGGCAGGGAGTCCAGCCGCCCCAGCCCTGGGTCAGGAGGGCAGAAAGTACAAAGCTGCTAGGCTGGAGCTCAGGGAGTCGGAGTCCGGATGCCCCTGTTCTGGATGAGACCCTGGGACTCAGGGCCCGTGGCATTACTATTCTCTGGGGTCCCCCGTTCCCATTCCTGGCAGCTCCCAGACAGCTTCCTCCAACTCTGCAGGCCCCTCTCTGTACACGCAGCCCTTGCTGGCCTGGCCCCTCCAGCCTGCTCTCAGCTCCCGCTGCCTCCCTCTCTTCTCGCCGGCCAGCTTGTAGGACTTCCTGGTACCTGCCGCGCTCACCCCCCAATGATGCTCACTTTCCCACCCATGCTCCTTCCTCTGCTCTGACCGCCAGGCTTCCGCCCCCTCCCAGGCTCCTGACCCCATGACCCCCCTCTCCCCCTGCAGCTCCTCATCAGGTAATTCTCCTGGTTCCGCTTTGACCACGGGCGGAGGACACAGGGGGAGGTGACACCGGACCACTGCAGGTTGGTCGTGAAGCCTACTCCCCTCCACCTTTGGAGCCCGGCCCCGCTCTCACGGCTGCCCTCCACTCCCACGAGCACCCCGCTCTCCTGATACCTCCTGCACAGACCCATCAGCCCAGCGCCTTGCGGCCCCACAGCTGCCCAGTTCTCGCCAGAGTCACAGCACCGGCTGGACCGCCCCGCACAAACCCGAAAACACCCCTCTCACCATCCCTGCCCAGCCTCCCCCTCCTCTCCAGTGTATGTCTGTCACCCCCATTTCACTGAGCGTCGGGGGGGGCGGTTTGTGCCGGGGTCGAGTTTTAAAGGGGTGGCAGTGATGAAGGGTGGGGGGGAACCTGGCCTCGGGGCTGTGTCACTGCAGGTAGGTGGATCTCCTCTCCCTCTCCTAACCTTGGTTTTCTGCCCCTCTCCCCAACCCTTCCTGTCTCTCTCTTCTCCCGACACCTGTGAGTCTCCTCCGCTCTGACCCCATGGGGTGGGGGCCCGGTAGTTAGCGCAGGGGGTTCTGAGGGGAAAGAATGCCCTGCTTGTGTGGCAGCATTGGGGGTGGGGGAGTGGAGCAAGGAGGAAAGGAACCCGGACGTGGCGTGTGGGCGCGGGGATGGGTAGGGTGCCTTCCTGGGGAATAGACCGGCCCAGCCGGCCCACTGGCCTCTCCTGTCTGTCTGTTCATGCAGACTCGCTCCCCCTGCCCCTCTCCGCTGGCCCTGCTGGACACAAAGTCCTGCCTAAAAATGCCCGATGGCACCTGAGCGGGTCAATGCCATCTCTGAGATGTCCTCTTGGTGGCACCCGATGTGCACGGGGCAGTGTGGCTCCTGGCACTGTAATGCTAACTCTCCGCCCAGCCGTGCTGTCAGAGCCCTCAGTGATGGGTAATGCTGAGGGTGCCAGGACCGCACCATTTAAAGGACTCCTGCAGGGGCTTCTTTTGTACGATGAATAATGGCACCCTAATTTATCCTCTTTCTAAATTTGGGTTCATGGGGGTGTGGGGGGCATGCCTGGGTGCTGTTGCCAGCAGACGGCAGAGGGGGAAAGCTGAAGTCTCCCGCCTCTCCCTGCCAGCCGGAATTTCCTCTCTGGCTTCTGGAGGAGGAGGCGATGGTCAGCAAGCTAAGGGACTGCTTTACGACCAGCGGGGGACTTTGGTGATTTTCTGGGCCTGAGGCCTTGGGACTTTGAATGTTTTCTCTAGAGATAGGATCAGGCGTAACCTCTGTACAAGGCCTGCCAGGGCTCCGAAATCAACATGGCTACTGCCCTGAGCCTTGTTAGGGACTGACCCCTCTGCCGCCCCGACACTTCCCAGTTAGCTATGTGTAGGGTTCCAAGGAAGCCAGCGAGTGACCAGTCTGCTCTGCAAAAGCCAAGTCTGGCTGTCCCTGCCTGGAGCTAGAGCGGAGGGCAGGAGCGCAGAGAAGTGATGAACAGGACAGGGTGGGAGGCAGGCTGGACCACTCCCCCCACCCCCGCCGCCTGCAAACTAGGGGCCCACAGAGGGACTGAAAGAAAGGAGAGCAGACAGTTCCTAATCCCTGGCGGCCAGGCCGGTTGCTGCGGCTCCACAGAAGCTCCTGGCTCCCATAGCCGAGAAAGGCCGCCTCCCATGTCACTTTCTTCTTCACATCACTCCCCTGAACCCTCTCCTCTCCTCCAGTACAGTTAAACCTCTCTAAGTTGGACTGTGGTACTTGAGAAGGCCACTCTGAGTAAGTGACAAAACTGAATGGCACTATTTAGTGACTTCAGAACCCGTACAGTGAGTCCAGCTCACCCACGGGAGGCCTTCCTCGGGGGCCCTCAGGAGCACTCATTAATGAGTAGCTTGATTTGAAAGTCTGTTTTCTCGCCGAGGCCCGTCTGTCCTCCCACAGGCGCCTGTTCCGAGCTCAGCACAGCCTCGCTGCAGAGAACCCAGAAAGCGCCAGCCCCGTTTTTGTTCAAATTATGAAAAGAATTCCATATCCATGGGGGTTTATTTTAATGAGGTTTCACTGTACAGCCTCCCCATGTTCCTTCAACACAAAGTTATACCTGGGGCTGGGGGTGGGCTGGGAAGGGGTCCGGGGGCGGGTGGGGCGGCAGGAGCTCCTCTGTGGATGGCTTCCTGGTGTCACCCCGTTGGTTGGAGGGCCTGTTAGGTGTCTAGAGTGAGGTTCTCTCCTCTCTGATCCCAGAAGATATAACCTCTGCAGGTGAGAAACAGAGGAGGAGGCTGGGGTGCGGGGGTGGGGCAGCCTGGTGTGGGGTGTGGGCTGGCGGTGCTGGGGGCTGGCACCCAGGCCCCATGAGCGTCTCAATAAGTCCGCGCTCTCCTCTTTGGTGTCTTGCAGGAGAGGCAGCTTCCCCCTTGGGTCCAACAAACCCGCGTGTGGCGCTGGCCCCACCTTGGAACGGCCTGGCTCCCCCCAGCCCCCCCACCCCCCCCCCGGCTGCAGATCACGGAGAACGGCGAGTTCGAAACACCGCAGACCACTAGCTCACCCAGCACCACGGCCTTCCCTCCCCGGACAGCAGTGGACAGCTGGGGACAGCGGGCTGGCCTCCCTGAATGCCTCCTGGGGGATCACCCTGTCCCCACTGCACCACGCCCAGGGAGGGAGCCTGGAGCCCTTCGCTGACCCCTTTCTGTTGGGGTGCTGCCTCCCCCTGTGTCCCCCTTCACTCTGGGGTGCTATCCCCACCCTCTGCCTCATCGTTCCCCTGAGCACTGGGGGACAGACCCTCGCCCCCACCCTGGGGGTGTGGCACCTCCAAACTTTCAACTTCAGGGTGATTTTTTAGCAGTAAACAGAGCTGACAATCTAACTCCCCCCCCCGCCCCACTTTGGCCTCCCCTGTCCCCCTTTGCTATGGGGAGGGGGACCCGGGGTGAGGGGGCCCTATTACCCCTTGATTTCTCAGGAGGCGTCTGGGGGGCTCAGCACGCCACAAACTCCTTCTCCTTCTACTCTTCAATTTACTCCCTCCCTACCCAGAACCCAGATGGGGTGGAGGGGCCGCCGGAGCAGGGAGGGGGCGGCAGGGAGGATGGGGAGGGGGTCTCCCCTTCTTCTCACACCTGATCTGCTCTTGGCTGGTCCCAGAGCGGGGTGAGGGGCTTATGCCCCCCCCCCCAGTGAGTTGGGTGGGGTGGAATTGGGGTGAGGGTGAGAGCTTAGGGTCTGGAGGCTGTGTCTGTTGGGAACCCCAATACACACAGTCCCCCACCCCTCCCCTTTCTCTTCAAGGTCTCTGCTCCCAGGGGGAGGGGGAACTTAATCTAGGAAAAGCCATGTCTCTCCCCCCAGGGTGGGGGACCTGTGTTGGAGGAGGGGTGTGGGGGCCCCCCTTCCACGACTCTGTCCGGGGGAGGTAGGACAGGGCTGGGTTTCCCTCATCCTCCCCCCCACCCCACCCCCAATCTCCCCCCCCCCTCCCTCCCTCCCGCCAGCTCCACAGTTTTCGGTGTTTCTCTGTACATAGTTCTCTGGCGGGGCGGGAGGTAGGATGGATGGGGTTTGGGGTGGGTAGGGTCATAGGAGGAGACGCCCCTTCTTGGCACCCCTTTCCCTGACTGCTGTCCCCTACCCAGCCTTGCCCCCCTCCTCCCTTCTTGCGTTTGGTATTGAGACTCCAGACCCCACCCCTCTTTCTTTTGTATGAAACAGCCCCTCCCTCAGCCCCTCTCCTACACATATACCCAGCCGGGGCCAAATTTATACTTATATAAAAGTTGTAAATATGTGAAATTTTATCCCCGTGCCCTTCCCTTGCTCTTCCAATCTCAAACCCTCACATTCCCCCTCCCCACCCCTCCTCTCTTTGGCTGTTGTAATTATCTGGGGTTTGTACTGTACATATCTGGGGTGTGTGTGTGGGCTGGGGGCAACCCCCTCTGTACAGAGCTCCTGGCCCCCTCCCCCACCCCGCGCGGGAGGGTCTCCCCCACCTGTTTTCTTTTTCTTTTCTCGTTCCCCCTCCAGCCTTCCCAGTCCCCACCTCCGGCCCTTTCTCTACTCCAGCCCCATCTCCTTTTTTTCTGGAGTGTGTGGTGAAACAAAAATCATGTTTAATAAACGGAGATTGTTCTTTTATCGCTGCGTTTTCTGGCTGGGACCCCAGTAGGGTGGAAGGATCCGCTCTAGGAGAAACTGGCGAACTGGCAACCAGGGACACAGACGGTCACTGCGTAGTGCCTCAGTAGCCCCCAACGTCTTCCTCTACAAGCAGGCAGATGTTTCTGTGTGAGCAAGGGCTTTGGGCTGGCCACAGCATCTGGCCTAGCTCTCCCCACCGCTGCACCATTACCACTCAAGGAGTTCTCTGATGGAGCCCAAGGGAGCACAGCAGGTGAGCCCTGGCCTTGGCGCCAGCAACACCTACTACCCTCTCTCCCGCCACCCACTTCACTCAGCCAGACCAGGAGCGACCCCTTTGAACCGCGGGGTATGATCCGAAATGAAGCAAAAGATCCGATTAGGGGCTGGGGCAACAGCACAGCCGGTAGGGCATTTGCCTTGCAGTGGCCGACCTGGGTTCGATCCCCGCGTCCCATATGGTCCCCCAAGCACCGCCAGGAGTAATTCCTGAATGCAGAGCCAGGAGCAACCCCTGAGCATTGCCGGGTGTGACCCAAAAAAGCAAAAAAAAAAAAAAAAAAATCCGAATTATATATTTATGTCTTTCAAAACAATTTTTAAATATTTTATTATACCACCGTGAGATATGCAATTGCAAAGATGTTCTTGAGTGGGTTTCGATCATACAATGTTCCAGCACCCATCCCTCCACCAGTGCCCATTTCCCACCACCAACGTCCGCACTTCCCTCCCCCTCCCTAGCCTGCCTCTATGGCAGGTTCTATCTTTTTCTCTTCTTCTCTCTCTCTCTCTCTCTCCGTCTCTCTCTCTCTCTCTTTCTATTTTCCTTCTCTTACACACTGTGGATTGCAATACATACATTTAGAGGTTATTATGTGTATCTTTTTGCCTGTATTCAATGCTAAGTTCTAGGCTGGCACTTTCGATAATTAGCACACTAGCATTAATTTTTAATCAGCTTAGCATAAGAATTAATCTAATCAGACACATGTAAAATATCTACACATGCTATTTATAAAACTTGAATTCATTTTAATATTTATAAAAATTAATTTATATATACCTTCTTGGTAAAATTATATACAGTACAAGATTATGTACAGGGAGAGAAAACAACTTGCTTTATATAGTTTCCACTATGTCTGAAATGAAATATATTAATAATTTGTACTTGTTCTGCAAATTTTATGTACATTGCATATAAAGTTATAGAAGGCATATTTAAAGTTTTATATAAAATGCCTACACTATTTGATATTTTTATTATACCACCGTGAGATATACAATTACAAGCGTTGTTCATGTTTGGAGGTTTCGGTCACATAGTGTTCCAGCACCCGCCCTCCACCGTGCCCATTTACCACCACCAATGTCCCCAATTCCCTCCCCCTCCCATAGCCTGCCTCCATGGCAGGTTCTTTATCTCTTTTCTCTCTCCCTCTCTCTCTTTTCCTTCTCTTACATATTGTGGGTTGCAACACATACACTTAGAGGGCATCATGTGCATTTTTTGCCTGTATTTAATGCTCAGTTCTAGGTTGGCATTAGCCCTTTTGACGTTTATTCACACATGTTCCCTTCTCTGTCTTACCTAACCTCTGACTCCCACACGTTTGTGGTAATTTCCACTTTTGGTAAGACCTCCTGATCCACGTTTCGCCTGACATTGGATTTTGGTATCATAATATGTATATATGTATTTATGTCACGAAAATAAATGTAGTCATTCTATATCTCTCTTTCTGACTAATTTCACTCCAACATGATCCTTTCCATGTCCATCCATTTATAGGCAAATTTCATAACTTCATTTTTCCTGATAGCTGCATAGTATTCCATTGTGTAGATGTACCACATTTTCTTTAGCCAGTCATCAGTTCTCGGGCATACTGGTTGTTTCCAGGTTCTGGCTATTGTGAATAGTGCTGCTATGAAAATAAAAGTGCCGGATTGTGTTTCCGCTGTGTGTTTTTGGCTTCCCAGGGTATATTCCCAGGTGTGGTATGGCTGGGTCAAAAGGGAGCTCAATTTCTAGTCTTTGGAGGAATGTCCATATTGTTTTCCAGAAAGGTTGTACAAGTCGACATTCCCACCAACAATGTATGAGAGCCCCCTTTTCCCTGCATCCACGCCAACACTTGTTGTTTTTACCCTTTTGGATATGGGCCAGTCTCTGTGGTGTGAGGTGATATCTCATTGTTGTTTTGATTTGCATCTCTCTGATGATTAGTGATGATGAGCATTTTTCATATGCCTTTTGGCCATTTGAATTTCTTCCTTGTCAAAGTTTCTGTTCATCTCTTCTCCCCATTTTTAATGGGGTTGGCTGTTTTCTTATACAGTTTTACCAGTGTTTGATATATCCTGGACAGTAACCCCCGTATCAGATGGGTATTGGGTGAATATTCTTTCCCATTCTGTGGCCTGTCAAGACTGTTTTCATTGCTGGTTAAGATGTCCCTATCAGAACTGAGGGAAGCGCTTGGTTTCCCAGGGCAGGAGGGAACGCTGCGGGTGGGGCTCTCCTCTTCCACGCAGCGACCCGGGTTCCATTCTGGTTCGGCACAGGGTCCATCGCTGTGACCCCTCCCAACAAACAAACAAAACGAACCCAGAACACCCCTGGCTTCTTAGCAAATTTGGGGTCCAGTCCCGGGCTGCCTCGTTTTACCCTGAGGAAACCAAGGATGGCAACACCCACCCTGTTGCGGGAGGATTCAGTGTGTAGCACACGGTGCCCGCCACGGACCGGCGCCTTCGGGGCCTACGGGGAGAGGGCGGCGCGACACGCAACCCTGGAGCCCTCAGGACTGCCGCGTCCGCCAGGATGGAGCTACCTGGAGACACCACTGCGGCCACAACCACACGCCACGGGCCCGCACCGCCTTCCCCAGCCGCGCAGCCAATCCACAAGAGGCTTGTAGGAAAACGCACTCCTATTGGCTACATGCATAATCCCGCCCCAGAGGGTCTGCGTCCTGGGGGCGGGACTGCCTACTTCCGGCCCGGGCCGGCGCGGTCGCTGTCGAGACGCTGCAGGTGGGGCCGCGTGTGCCGTCCCGCGAGGGCGTGGCGGCGGAAGGGTTAGCTGCGCTCGCGCCTCGCGGTGGCCGCCGCTTTCTCGGGACCCTGTGGACCTTGTGAGGAGAGCAGGAGCCGTCTCGAGCCGGCGACGTTCGACGCGAAACCGAGGAACCTTCTCCGGTGCCTCCGCTCCAGACCCTGTGGGTGCGGGTTTGTTGTGTGTCTGGTTTTCTTGGGGGAGCCAGAGGGGGGGTGCGGCGCCCCTGCATGGTCTCCTCCCTCTGAAGAGTTCCCAGCTAACCGGGAAGGGGTGGTGGCAGATGGACGTGTTTCTCCCTGTCGAGACCCCTGTGACCCCCTCACCTCTTCCATCCACAGCGGCCGCCCCGGCGCGGGATCCTCGCACGCAGCCCCTCGGCGCCTCTCCCCGGGGCTCGCCCCGCCATGGCTATGGAGACCCCCGCGCCGTTGCCTGCCGTGCCGCCGGCCCCTCTGCAGCCCGGCCCCGCGCACCGTTCAGATCGAGTTCCCGCAGCACAGCTCCCTGCTGCTCGAGGCCCTGAACCGCCACCGGCTGGAGGGCAAGTTCTGCGATGTGTCGCTCCTGGTGCAGGGCCGTGAGCTCCGGGCCCACAAGGCCGTGCTGGCGGCTGCCTCTCCCTACTTCCATGACAAGCTGCTGCTGGGGGGATGCACCCCGCCTCACGCTGCCCAGCGTCATCGAGGCCGACGCCTTTGAGGGGTTGCTGCAGCTCATTTACTCTGGCCACCTCCGCCTGACGTTGGATGCCCTCCCTGCCCACCTCTTGGTGGCCAGCGGTCTCCAAATGTGGCAGGTGGTGGACCAATGCTCAGAGATTCTTAAAGAACTAGAAACCTCGGGGGTGGGGGAGCCTCCCGGGCTGGCCCCCCAACCACTTCTGCGGGAGGCTGGTGCATTCGTTCATCCCCCTTCCAGACACCGTTGGGCCAGTCCTTCTCCACCACTGAGAGCCCTGCTGCAGCGGAAGGGAGCGACTTGGGAGAGGTACTGCAGATCCAAGTGGAGGAGGAGGAGGAGGAAGAGGAAGAGGAAGATGAGGGAGGTGTACCAGGGGACAGCAACTGTTTCTCAAACTCCTCAACCCCAGAGAGTCTCATGGGGTCTTTCCCGTCCTCAGGGATCCCACCCGCTACCCCCGCCGGCCACCTCTCGAAGACTCCCGGAAGCGGAGAGTTCGGTGCTGGAGCCTCCGGCCCGGCTCCTTCACAGCCCCCCAAAATCTATGTTAAGCAAGAACCTTTTGAACCTAAGGATGAACTAGCAGGAAGTGGAACGCAGTACGGGGTGTCAAGGAGGAAAACAAAGCGTTTCCTGGAGTGGATGCAGAAGGCAATGGGGAGCTGGGGTTCTTGCTGCCCTCAGGGGCAGGGACAGCGTTGGAGGCATGGGGGCCATCCTGGAAACCCGTGGATCTGCACGGAAATGAGATACTGTCAGGGGGCACAGGCCCGGGAGTGGGCCAGGCCGTGCATGGGCCTGTGAAACTAGGGGCGGGGCGCCCCAGCTGATGGGAAGCGCTTTGGTTGCTTGTGTGGGAAACGGTTTGCAGTGAAGCCAAAGCGAGACAGGCACATCATGCTGACCTTCAGCCTCCGGCCTTTTGGCTGTGGCATCTGCAACAAGCGCTTTAAGCTGAAGCATCACCTGACAGAGCACATGAAGACCCATGGGGGGAGCCCTGCACGCCTGTCCACACTGTGGCCGCCGCTTCGAGTCCACGCCTGTTTCCTTCGTCACCGGATCTGTGCAAAGGCCAGGGCTGGGCCACTGCTCACTGGACTTACAAGTGAGTAACTTGTAAGTGAGCTGTGTGCTAACTTTAGTACAGGCGAGCCACTGCTGCTCCTGCTCCTAACTCTGTCGCTACTCTGTCACCCCCTGATTCTTGTACCAGATCTTGTCCTGGTGCCAAGATGAGAGATGTTGTGAAGCTCTTCTTGTGCATGGGTCCCAACCTAGCAGATTTGGAAACTTGGATTTCTCAAGTTTTTTGCTGAACACCTTCCAGGAAAGTAGCTTGTAGGCTATCTGTAATTTGGTCCTTTGCAGATAATAGGCCTATTTTGTACAGGAAAACTAATTTTTAGATTGGAAGGCTCTGATGAGAGGAATTGGAGCGAAAGGGCATCATAAATGTACAATTTGGTCACCATGAAGACTTACAGAGATGGTTTCCATGCACCGATGAACTTGATTGTCTTATCATCCAGAGACTAAGCTCAAAGCTCTTTTCTCCCTCATTGCTCAAATGGTGTGAGCAGAATTGTTTTCAGTTTCTATGTATTTTTAAAATACTCTCATCCCCTGATTTCTCACCAGTAGACCTCTTCCTGACACTTTGTATTTTTTATGTTGTAGTTGAGCACTTTACTAGAACATTCCATGTATTGTTCCCAGAACCCTCTTTAATAGAGGAGATTCTCACCACAGCCTGTGCCTCTTGTCTACTTTTGACCACCATTGATCACTTACTAGTATTGGTCTCAGTGACTCATGTGGCCAGTGAACGCAGGAGTTGGCCACTCATTTCTTATCTCAGGGTCTTACACTGCTCAGACACGTGGCCACGGTCAAAGGGACACAGGGCTGGCAGCATATGCTGAAGCTTAGACCGCACAGGGCAGCTTCTCCTTCACCCCCTTCCTCATAGTGGGGCCAGCGATTGACATGTGAGAGAGTAGACCCTGGAATAGGAAGGGTGTTGCCGTTCATTTCAAATAAACTTTAAAACTGACCATGGACTAGATTAATTTGTGGGACACACCCATGAGGACAGGCTGCGAAGAACTGGGTGTTTGTGTTGGGCTGTCTTGGAGTGGGATGATTTCTTAGCTGCAGAGTCCATTGTTCCAGAAGTCGGACCTCTTTTTATTTATCTTCTATCTTTGGACTTTTGGGGCTTTCTTTATTTTTACCTTTTTGATTAGCCCGGATGAATGATTACTCCTAGCTTTGCATTCAGGAATTACACCTGGTGGTGGTTGGGGGTACCATATGGGATGGTGCAAAACAAACACCTTCCCGCTGTACTGTTGCTCTAGCCCCACACTTTTTAAAGCCCTGACCTGACACAAGTACCAATCTGGTGAGTGTGTGTGTGTATCGGGGAGGATTGTGTGGACTACATCTGTACAATCGGACCTTTGTCTTCAGGGCACACCTGTGGTGCTCAGGAATCACTTGTGGAATGCCAGGGTCAGCTGCATGCTAGGCAAATGCCCGACCCTCTGCTGTCTCTAGCCCCTGAGTCTCCATCTGTAATACATAGATTTTTTTGGAGCCAGAGAAACGGTACAAGAGTTAAGGTACTTGCAGTAGCTACCTTGCAGTAGCTCACTTGGATATAGTCCCTGGCATCCCATATGGTAGCCTGAGCACTACCAAGAGTGATTCCTGAGCAACAAGACAAAGATCACCCTGAACTCAGGTGTGGCCCCAAAAGCAAAACAAAAAATTTCTATCCCTACACCTTCATGGCTGCTTCCTCCGGAGCGACTGGGACTGCACATGTGCCTGGCTGCACTATTCACAGTCTCAGCTGAGGTGCTTTCGCCCTATAGCGTCACGTCAAGTAGTGCTCACACCCGTGGCGGTGCTTCCTGAGGTCCGTGTCTTTCCAGTTAGGTGCTGGCTGAGCTCATATTCCAAGCATACAAGTTGTGCTTGTCAGGTGACAGGCCACTTTTGGGCGCTGCCAGAAGTCCATTGGATGCTGCCCGACCCCCAGACCCACCCGCTCCTCGAGACCCTTACTGTAGCCGCGTCCACACCATGCAGCACCTTAGATAAAGCAGCGCTAAATGCGCTGCAGCCACCTGACCTCAGTTTTGAACACGAAGAAAGAATTTGAAAAGGTCAACAAGATGCAATCTTTTAACAAAACTCATTTAACCACATTGATTCTAATATAATTAGAATAATTATATTATTCTAATTCTAATAATATATTTAGTAATAATTCTAATATAGTTATTACTAAATTTCACTTCAAATGTCATCAAATAATTTTAAACTTTGTGACGGTCACCAGCTTTTATTGCTGCTAATACATGACAGGAGACATAACATTTTATGTCATTGAAGCCACTTTAAAAATGCTGAAATCAAATGTACTGTTGTTAAGTTCTTATCAAATACACTAGAAAAATATGTATTTGTTACTCTAGGTAGTTTCTGCTTAGAAAATATTGACAAGACACGTAAATGACATCTATTAAAGACCTAGTCTTAACTACATATTTAAAAATATTCTCCTACATTAGCTAATTATGGAACAGAACAAGGAGGAAACTTAATAAAGTTGCTGAACAGTACCACTCCTGGAATTTACTCTGGGAGCCCAAAAACACACAGCAGAAACTCTGCACTTCTATGTTCATAGCAGCACTATTTACAAAAGCCAGAATATGGAAAAAAAAAACCGAGAGCCCGAGGACAGATGACTGGATAAAGAAACTATGGATTACTATGCAACTGTTAGGAAAAATGTAGTTAGTGAAATTTGCTTATAAATGGATGGGTGTGGAGAGTATCATGTTGGTGAAAAGGAAAAGGGCTGATATAGAATGACTGCATTTATTTATGTGTTTTAAAGAAATAATAGTATGGGACTCATATCAAAGATCAGGCAAAACAGGGACCAGGAGGACTTGTCAATGGTTAGGATCTACCACAAGTGTGTGGAAGTCAGAGTTTAGGTAAGATAGAGAAGGGAAAAGTGTGCTAACAATTGTTGCAGATGGTAACTCCAGCCTAGACTGTGCACTGAACATAGGCGAAGGATATACATGATAACCCCTAATTGTACTGCAAGCCACAATGTGTAAGAGAAGGAAGAAAAAGGAGGAGGAGGAGATGATAAAGCAGAAGGAAGTAGAAGAAAAGAAGGAGGAGATGAAAAAGCAATAGCAGAAGAAGAGAAGGAGATGAAGAGGAAGCAGAAGCAGCAGAAGAATAAAAAGTAGAAGAAAAAGGAGGAGGAAGAGAAGATGAAGAGGAAGCAGAAGCAGCAGCAGGAGAAAAAAGTAGGAAGAAGAAAAGATGAAGAAAAAGAAGATGGAGAAGCAGCAGCAACAGCAGAAAAAAGAAGAACAGAAGAAGGAGGAAGAGGAGGAGGAGATGAAGAGGAAGCAGAAGGAGGAGGAAGTTCCTGTCACAGGCAGGCTGGGGGTGAGGAGAGAGGCAATCTGGGGGTGAGGGGGGATGCAATCTGGGGACACTGGTGTTGGGAGGGTTTACTGGTGGATGGGTGGGTGCTGGAACACTATGCAATCCAATATTGAAAGATTTTGCAATTGTATATCTCACTGTGGCAAATTAAATAAATACAAAAAAAGTGCTTGTCAGAGGTCACTTATCCTGGTAACAGAAACTTGGGCCAGAGTGATAGTACAACGGGTAGGGCATTTGCCTTGTATGTGGCCCATCTTGGTATCTGATATATCCCTGAGCACTGCCAGGATTATTTCCTGAATACAGAGCCAGAAGTAACCGTTGAGCATTGCTGGGTGTGACCCCAACCCAAACAAAACTTTGATATCTTTCCATTTCAGGGGCTTCTGTGTGCACCCTAAGACTGTTGTCTAGCTAGAAATCTCTGTGGCCCGGGGGTTGCAGACAAGTCCAGAGTCAAGCAGTAAGGCTGCCCAGACTGTGCCCGTGCATGTGGGACACCAGGGTTTGGAACTTGTAACCCTGTGCATATAAGGCAGACACGCTAAGCCCGAGCAGTATTTTTTCTGGGTATTTTTTATTTCTTGGGTAAAAGAGGTTCCTCCCAACCCCCCCAACAGAGCCTGTGATTCAGTGATGGCCTCAGGATGCAGTGGCCTGCAGTGCTGAGATTACTGGGCCACCCCAGCGATGTAGTTCTTCCCCCCCCCCTGCCTATACTTCCCTCCATTGCTGTTTGGGTACAGTTAGTCAGAGCCAGTTCCTGCTGCTTGCTGACAAAGGCTCTGGACAGTGAATGCAGCTTTCTGCAGAATGTGCTCCAGGGTAGGCTTGGTGAGGTTTCTGTCGTGGGTCCAAGGCTGGCTCCTGGCTGTCCTTTCTTCTCTTCCCAGGGCTGTCATTCTAATCTCGGTGGCGGAGCAGATCGTTCTGAGAGTTTCCCAAATTCCAACCAAGAGAATTCAGCTATGTCACTTTTCAGTCCCTTTGGAATATTTTTTCCAGATTTCAAAAAAGGGTTCTCCAGAACTTGAGCTGGCAGTACTGGAGATTGAACCAGGGTAGGCTGCATGTAAGGCGTATGCTAAAATCCGCCTACCATCCTTCAGTTTTTGTTTTGGGTCCACATCTTGTAGTGCTCAGGGCTTACTCTGAACTTTGCTCAGGGATTACTTCGGGGGGGACTTGGGCACCTTATGTGGTGCCAGGGATCAAACCCACTTGGCTGAATTCAAGTGGCCTCCATGTTGTACTAGCTCTTCAGCCCTCTTTTTTTTTTTTTTAAAGAATTTGTGTTACATGATATTATAGACTTCATTCCCATGACCTGATGTAATGGTTTGAGGCTAGAGCAAGCAGATGCCCTTGGACTCTACTAGAATGAGACAGGACATATGGAGATGTTACTGGTGCCCTCTCGAGCAAATCGATGAAGAACGGGAAGACAGTGATACAGTAATACAGTGATATTTACCTCAAATACTCCTATACTCTGTGTCGGGGGATGCCACCGGGGTCCCCGACAGTGTCAGGACAGAAGTTCTCTTCTACCTTCGAGGACGCTGGGGGAATGGATAAAAACTCACGAGTCTGGCACAGTTCCAAAAGGCTTTTAATAGTACAAAAAGCTTTACCACTGCAATCCAATATAATGAAAGAACTCTAGCTCTGATCCGAACTTAGACCATACAAAAGAGCCTAAGTCTCCCACCAAAGAGAGAGGATCTCACCCGAGAGGAGTCCTACCCAAAAGAAGGAGCAAAAGACAGCAAAAAGCCAAAGGGGCCCTCAAGGCAGTCCCATTATATACACCAAAGTAACCCAACAGGGAGGGTCATGTCAACAAAGAACTCTAAACAGAGCATAGAAGGGCGGTGCCACACCCTATTACAGGTATAAACAAAGGTTAAGCCAAGGACTAATCCCTTCTAAGGAGATTATCTCTTATGTAAAGCACTGGAGAGAGAGAGAGAGAGAGAGAGAGAGAGAGGCGGTGATATAAAGTAATACATCTTAATTTCATGAGCTTCATGTAATCTAGATGGTACCCACAAGGTCCTTCTTATTTATTATCTGCACCAGGGTGATTCTGAGTATCACTGTATCACTGTCTTCCCGTTCATCATCGATTTGCTCGAGCGGGCCCCAGTAACATCTCCATATGTCCTGTCTCATGCTAGTAGAGCCCAAGGCATCTGCTTGCTCCAGGAACATAAAGAGCCCCAATCCATTCCGAATGAGGTCTATAATTGTTATTGGTATTTGGCATATATCAAATACAACACGGGTAGCTTGCCAGGCTCTGCCGTGCAGGTAGCATACTCTTGTAGGCACCTCTAAGTCCAGCATTTATTGATGAACCGCGCAGCCGCAAGCGGCTGCGTGAGCCGGGCGCTGATAGGCTGGTCTGCTGGGTGGAGGTCTGACGAGAGAGAAGTCCGGATGTGGAAAATGGAGGCCCTCATGGAGTGAGGGGTCTTCTGGCTTGTTGCGAGGCTCTGCTGGGATGGTGGGCCAGGGCTAGAACCTACCATCCCTCCCGGGCGCCTCATGAGGGGCTGGTCACAGGGAGAGCCAGTAGCAGCTCTGCTCCATGTCTGCAAGTCTCTTAAGCCAAGATTCTGAGTATCTTTCTCCATATACTGAAACAGTCACACTCGCCTGCTTGAGAGCAAACTAGTATGATTCTTCCTATAATCTTTCTATAGTCTCAACGTAGCCAGGGTGGTAGTCTCCTGGTAAATTCTAACTGTCCCATGCTGGGTGCAGTGGGTATAAAGAGGAGCTGTGCCCAATCTAGAAAATATAGAAGTCTTAGTAGATATATAAATCAGAAGTTATTCAGTTAAGGTGACTTCTGTAACTGCCACACCCTCTAGCTGTGTTTACATAGAAGAGAAGTCTCATTAGAATGAACCTTGGCTTAAGTAGATTAAGCTGTGAGTGGGCAAAACAGCAAAGCTCCCAAACTAGCTAAACCTGTCATCCAACAACTCTGCATTTATGTATAGTGTCAGGTGGTTTGGTTTACATTTACTTCAAAGTTGTGTACTAAACACCCATGTATTCTGTTTTCAGAGTTCACAACTACTAAACGAAGATAGAGCTAGTAGTAACAATCACATGGTATGAACCACGGTAGTGGCACAAGTATTGGCAGTGGTGTCACAGAGTAAAACCTTCCATTGTGTGGGGCTAGAGCTATAGTATGTGGGGAATGCACTTGCTTTCCAAGCAGCTGACCTGGGTTCAATCTTGGCATCTCATATGGTCCCCTGAGCATGCCAGGGAGTAATTCTGAATGCAGAGACCCCTGAGCATTGCCAGGTGTGACCCAAAAAAAAAAAAAAGTTGGGGCCGGAGAGATAGCATAGCGGGTAGGGCGTTTGCCTTGCACATGGCTGACCCGGGTTCGGTCCCCAGCATCCCATATGGTCCCCGAGCACCGCCAGGAGTAATTCCTGAGTGAAGAGCCAGGAGTAACTCCTGAGCATTGCCGGTGTGACCCAAAAGAAAAAAAAAGTTGAAGTCAAGAGCTGGAGAGATAGTTTATTCACTTGATCACTTGACATCCCATTATTCATCGATTTGCTTAAGCAGGCACCAGTAACATTTCCATTTGACCCCGTCACGTGCCAGTGTAGCCCAATGGCAGCTACTTGCTCCAGAAATATGAAGAGCCTTAAACCATTTGTTCAGGGTCTTGATGAAGAAGTCTGACCATCTTGTAGGTGGTCAGCCACATGATCTTTTGACGTCCTGAGGGATCCAATCAGTAACAGCTCTAGTCCAGCAGTTGTTTCCAAGTCGCATTACATGTCCAGCCCAACTGATTTTCTATGCCTTGGCAAATGATTTAGACAGCATCCCTGATGCTCAGAACTCCGGATTCCCTTCTCTCACTTGAGTGAGGAGTGATATTCCAAGCATAGCTTTCAATTCCTCTTTGGGAGACCCGAATAGTGTTCTCATTCTGCTTTTGTAGGGCCCAGGTTTCTGAGGCGTATGTTAATACAGGCAGGTGTGTATATATCACACACATGGGGCAGAGCTGCTACTTCCTCTCCCTGTGCCCAGCTGATCATGAGGCACCCGGGAGGGATGGTGGGGTTATAGCCCTGGCCCGCCACTCCAGCAGAGCCTCCCAATAAGCCAGAGGAACCTCCACACCATGAGGTCCACCATTTTCCAAACCCGGACTCCCCTCTCCACAGAGCTCCACCCAGCAGAAGAGCTGATCACAGCCTGACTCTGCGCGCTGCTTTCCCGGCCTTGTGGTTCATCAATAAATGCTTGAGCTTTGAGGTGACTACAAGAGTATCTGGCACTGCAGAGCCTGGCAAGCTACCCGTGTAGTATTTGATATGCCAAATACCAGTAACAATTATAGACCCCATTCCCATGATGTCAGGGGATCGCTGCGGGGTCCCCAACAGTGTCAGGACAGAAGTTCTCTTCTACCTCTGAGGGCGCCGGGAGAATGGATGAAAACTCACGAGTCTGGCACAATTTCAAAAAGGCTTTTAATAGTACAAAAGCTCCTCCACAGCACTCCAATATAATGAACAAACTCTAGCTCTGGTCTGAACTTAGACCATACAACAGAGCCTAAGTCTCCCACCAAAGAGAGAGGATCTCACCCGAGATGAGTCCTACCCAGAAGAAGGAGCAAAAGGCCAAAGAGCAAAAAGCCAAAAGCCAAAAGCCAAAAGCAAAAGGCCGAGGGAGCCAAAAGCAAAAAACAAAAGGGAAGAGGCCTCAAGTCAGTCCCATTATATACACCAAAGTAATCCAGGGAGGGTCATGTCAACAAAGAACCCTAAACAGAGTGTAGTGCCACACCCTATTGCAGGTATAAACAAAGGTTATGCCAAGGACCAATCCCGAGATTATCTCTTATGTAAAACACTGGAGAGAGGGGCTGGTATAAAGTAATGCATCTTAACTTCATGAGTTTCATGTAATCTAGATGGTACCCACAAGGTCCTTCTTATTATTATCTACACCAGGGTGATTCTGAGTATCTTGTTCTCGTTACTGAAAGGGTCACATTCGCCTGCTTAGAGCAAACTAGTATGATCCTTCCTATAGTCTCAGCGTAGCCAGGGTGGTAGTCTCCCTGGTAAATTCTAACTGTCCCACGCTGGGTGCAGTGGGTAAAGAGGAGCTGTGCCCAATCTAGAAAACATAGAAGTCTTAGTAGATGTATAAGTCAGAAGTTATTCAGTTAAGGTGACTTCTGTAACTGCCACACCTTCTAGCAGTGTTTACATAGAAGACAGGTCTCATTAGAATGAACCTTGGCTTAAATAGATTAAGCTGGGAGTGAGAAAAACAACAAAACTCCCAGAATAGCTAAACCTGTCCTCCAACACCATGACTTGATGGAATGGTAGGAGGCTCTTTATGTTCCTGGAGCGGGTAGATGCCCTGGGCTATCTCGCATGTGACAGGACGTATTGAGATGTTACTGATGCCCACTCGAGTAAATTGATGATCTAAGGGAAGTCAAGAGATCAAGTGATCAAGTGATGTTAATACAGGGAGAACGGTGGAGCCCGGAGCCAGAGGTTCTT
>JAJIBD010012612.1:0-28129 GCA_021461705.1 Cryptotis parvus | reverse complement strand
TGTGAACACTGTCCAGTTTTTGTCCAAAAACAAATAAAATTAATTCTAAATAGAATTTCCTATGTTTATTCCTCAATCCAAATTTCCTTGATATTATAATTGAGTGCTAATGATTATTTTTCCTCTGCTAGGTTAAACATGAAATTTTTATTAATCTTAAGCATTTTTATTGTGAATAAATTTAACTTAGCACATTTAGTATCCATTCGCTTTTCCAGTATCTATCATATTCTAAAATATTTACATATCCATAACACATATACACAAATATGCATACAAATATACATATTATATGGATACAGAGAGAAAGACATTTAGACTATAAATTAATATATTTGTATATTTAACGATTATTGATATATCATTACTTGTCTTTATAGCTATATTGTATCTTATAGACATATTTATCTTTCAGCTCAATTTTTACCAGTCTTTCCTCCAATTTTAAACTATCAGTTTGATATTTCACATTTATTTGTTCTCTTTCTTTCAAATATAATACCTAAGATTTAAAGCTCTTCAAACATCCCATTTATAGCCTCATTTAAAATTCTGCCTTACAGACACAAGAACCAAGTCCTGATAAGACATTTCACTTGGTGCCAGAGACCCATAGAAGGCTAGACACACCTTGTAGAGTAGCTCCAGCAGGAACAAGGCCAAGCAAAGGAATTTCAAAGAGAACCACCTGCCATTCCCAACTCTACCCCCATGGCAATGAACTCTTGCCTTCATTAGACGCACCATGTTGGAAACTGGAAAAAAAATTTAGAAAAATCAACTTGAACAAAGGAAACCCAGGAGTATGCCGTCTGAACCCATGTGGCCAAGCACATGTGATCCCCAAGCACATGTGTTGTCTCCATCTCCTCTCTCTTGAGACTTATACTGGGTCTCTTGTCTTTGAAGAAGCCTGTGCTCTCTCTTGAGCATGCTACTCTCTCTCTCTCTCCCTTTCTGCTCTTCCTCTGCTTCTTCAAAAGCCTCCTAATAAAATTGGTTTTACTTTTAAAATAAACAAATAAACAAACATCAAATTTACCCCTATATGCTAAATTTATTTTATAAGAATGACTTCTAGGGCTCCAATCAGCCTCTGTCTCAAGAAACTGAGGCATCATAGCATTGAGGGTGTGTTTGATACTCAGGACCACTTTTTGGTTTAGTTTAGGAACTCATGCAAAGCCTGTGACTGCAATATGGCAACACATTCCTTCACTCTCTGATATCTCTCTATAACTATATAAAACATGTTAAGTCTAGTCACCTAGTTACACAACAGCACAGAAGAAACACCACCAGACTACAAAAATCATAATGGGAAAGAAATGAAGAAAAGAACACCATGCTTAATTGTCAGGGGTTGGTTGGAGGTCCTTGGCAGTATCAGAGAATGAATTCCCTTTTTACCTCATGGGCTGTTGACAGACAGGCAAAACCACAAATTCAGCACATTTTTAAAGGACTTTTATTTATCACTAATAATTAAACTTTACCACTAATTCAAGGAAATGGGATCTCTCAGACCAGTGGCTGCGGATTCGATCTCTCTGTCCGTATGTTCAGGCCAAGATCTGCCACCAAAATGGAAATTCTTTCCCAAAAAATCTGTCTTCTCTCTCAAACGGTGTCAAAAGCTAAAAAAGGCTGGCCCTTTATTGTGGACTTGTCTTTGCAAAGTCAAAGACCAGAACTCACATACACATCTCCAGGTAACAAACACCTAGCCCAGGTTTCACTGTCACTGTATCACTGTCTTCCCATTCATCATCGATTTGCTCGAGTAACATCTCCATATGTCCTGTCTCATGCTAGTAGAGCCCAAGGGCATCTGCTTGCTCCAGGAACATAAAAGAGCCTCAATCCATTACAGAATGAGGTCTATAATTGTTACTGGTATTTGGCATATCAAATACAACAGGGTAGCTTGCCAGGCTCTGCCGTGCAGGTAGCATACTCTTGTAGGTATCTCAAAGTCCAGCATTTATTGATGAACCGCCCCCGTCAGCAAGCAACCGCGAGCCAGGCTGTAATAGGCTGGTCTGCTGGGTGGAGTTCTGACGAGAGAAGTCTGGATGTGGAAAATGGAGGCCCTCATGGAGTGGGGGGGTCGCCTGGCTTGTTGCGAGGCTCTGCTGGGGTGGTGGGCCAGGGCTAGAACCCACCATCCCCTCCCGGGCGCTCGTGAGCGGCTGGTCACAGGGAGAGCCAGTAGCAGCTCTACCCCATGTCTGCGTAGTCTCTGGACTGGCATACCTGAGCCGGATTTAAAAAAAAGACTGCTGCAGGGTGGAACTCGATGAGCCGGGCTGTGATAGGCTGGTCTGCTGGGTGGAGTTCTGACAAGAGAGAGCCCAGGTTTAATCAAATGATAATTGATAGGGCCCCAGTCCCTTTTGCCCCAATTGACTTTTATGCTAAGCACTCTTGGAGAGGGGATTAGGAATCACACTAAGAACAAAAAACATCTCAATATGTATATACATGGGAAAATAACATTACTATTTCATACTATGAACTTCATAAAAATAGACAGCTATCTACAAATATCCACAAGGTTCATTCTATCTGCTCCAGTAAAATTTTAGTACTCTGCTCTCTTTTTTATTGACAGAGTCATGTTCACCTGCCTGAGGAATGCCAACATGCCCTTCCTTTAATCTAAACAGAACTGATTCTTAAAGCATGGTCCCAATATAGCTAAGGTAGTTTCCTCCTGGTAAATAATAATTGTTCCATGCTGGGACCCATGGAAAATAAGGGAAAATAACAAAAGTAAATAGCATTGGATTTATAATAGAAATTATAACGATATCCCAAGAGTTATTAAAATCAAACTATCTTCTTCCTGCCTCCAATCCTATTGTGATTTGCACAAGAGGGATCTCTTTAGCATGAGGCCCCCCACACCTTAAAGAAATCAAATGACTTTAAGCTGCAAAGACCCAGAGCCCCTTATGGTGGCCTCAGGCAACACTTAATGAGAAGATAGTAACCCTGAACTCTCAACCAGTAATAAACAACTATAGCACTTATCTGGTAAGGGCTTTATAAAGGACATTTAAAGTCTGCTTATAGGATGCAAAGAAATAATAGAACAAATGACCACATTAAAAAGAATATGAGAAGAGAAATAGGAAAATTAAAAGCAGAAATGACATAATTAAGGAATTTAGCAAGTAAAATGAAAAACTCACTGGAAAGTTTCAGCAGTAAAGTAACAGTAGCTGAGAACAAAATCAATGTACTCCATGATCAGATGCAGAAAAGCTTCAGATAACAGTAGAAGTTGGGAAAAGTTTCAAAATAAATCAATAGCAGACAAGAGAACTTTGGGATGAATTTAAGAACAATATGAAACTCATCAGGATCTCAGTAGAATGAAGAATTATTCTTCAGTTTACTTCTGGTGTGTGGGTGGAGGTGCATAAATTAGAGGAAGGGACACTAGTACAATGGTGGAAAGGAAAATGCTTGCTCTAGAGTCAGGCTAGGAGATGGGAATGCAACTGGGACACCAGTGAAAAGATTGTTATTGGAACATAATATGTCTGAAATTTTTAATACAAATTTTGTAACTCTAATTCACAGTGATTGATTTTTCTTTTTTTAATTTATTTATTTATTTATTTTTTTCTTTTCCCAAATTTTATTACACCACTTTTAGACATACAATTGCAAGATGCTCATGTAGAGTTTTGGTTCTACAGTGCTCCAACACCCATCCCTCCTCCCAAACCCATCTCCCATCACCAATGTCCCCACCACCCTCCCCCCTCCCACACCTCAACTACTTGGCGGGTTCTGTATGTCTTTTCTCTCCTCTCTATCTTTCCCTCCCGCCAATCTTTCCTGCACATCATAGAATGCAGTGCATTAAAGAACATAACTGTTTTCACTATTTTGATGGACCGAGTGGCCGCAAGCGGCTGCTTGACCTGGGCCTCGAACTGGTTTTGCTCTGTTAATCTGGTCGTGAGGTAGTATCCCAGTGTCTGGACAGCGAAGGTAGTGGCTAGTGTGGTGGGAGAGTCTCATCCGGCTGCTTCCGGGACCTCCCAGAGGTGATGGGCCCACTCCCAAAACCCATCTGTCCTCCTGGGAGCCCCATGGTCAGCTTAGCCTGGGGAAAGCTGAGTTCCAGCTTCCCCAGCCGCTCGAGGCCCCGCGATCCACAGTGATTAATTTTTCTTAAAAAATTAAGAATGACCTTCAATCCTATTCCTTTACTGCATATTTTCTAGCTTCCATTTTCCTGTTAATTGTTTTATATATCCTTCGAGTATGTGTGTGTGTGTGTGTGTGTGTGTGTGTGTGTGTGTGAGTCTGTGTCTGGTGTGTGTGTTTTGTTTTGAGGCCACAATTGGTGATGCTTGAGTTTTTTCTAGCTCTATACTCAGGAACACTATAGTCGGATACAGGCTACTGTATGAAGGGGTACTGATAATCAAGCCTAGTCAGCTACAGGCAAATGTACTAGCCCCCTGTACACTCTCTCTGGCCTCAAATTTTATTTTATTGATTTTCATATTTTCTTAACCTATTTAGAGTTGAGATCTACCATATAACTATTGTTTTTTTTTTTCTTTTTGGGGGTCACACCCGGCAATGCTCAGGGGTTACTCCTGGCTCTGCATTCAGGAATTACTCCTGGCAGTGCTCGGGGACCATATGGGATGCCAGGGATCGAACCCAGGCGGGCACAGGCCGGGTGCATGCAATGCAGACGCCCTACCTGCTGGGCTATCGCTCTGGCCCCAAGAGATCTACCATATAAAATGTACAATGATAGAACCATAATTTTTTATATGTAATCATTTTCACACTCATCATTAAAAGGTTACAATCTTACATAGTCTTACAAAATCATGAAAATTAGTGTTGATCGAAGAAGACAACTAGAAATAGCTATCATCATAACTATTTAATTTGGTGATAAGTTTTTAAACTCAGTCTCATACAGTAATTTTTGCTATTAGTGCATATTTGCTTACTTGAGAATACATGTAATGCATTAAATATGAGAAGAAATTTGAGAAATTTATCTGCTTAGTTAATGAAAGAGATAATAAAATTAAGAGGTACTTAGTGTTACCATAATTCATAAATAAGTGTCACTGTCTGTTTCTTATACCACATCTATCTACAGATATTTTCCAATATATTGACACTTTTCCAGCATAAACACGAAAGAAAATATAAACGTGCATCTCAGAGAGAGCTATGGCAGTGATCTCTTTCTTTAACTTCTGATCATTATATTCTTTTATGTAGTATTTTCATAAAACTACAAACCAAATATAATTAGGCAAAAATGAACAATTTCTCCAATAATGTTCATTGCTCTAAAAATGCAATTATTATTAATTACCACATTCATAATTTTCCATAGATTGACTAAATCCTTCCATTTTATATACTACTATCAAAAAAACTTACTCGTAATATTTTTCTTCTATTTCATCATTACTAATTTTCTTTTTATTTCTTCAAGAGAACCGATATATCCTTTTATGAACTTCATATCTCAATCAGGTCAGTGGACAGTAGATGAGATTGTAAAGATGTTATTGTTAAGAACATAGATGCAAGAGTCAAAATTCAGACCCAAAGTACTAACTCTGCCTTTAATTGTTAATTAAGCAAGTTAATTCACTGTCTTTCTCTACAATTGTCTTATGTGAAATAAGTGAAGATAGAAGAATTCTGCCTCACAATTCTATCTTACTCGCTATGAGAAAGTACATGTTATACAGTGATTGGAACTTAGCAAACTTCTAATAAATACTACCACTTGATCACTTGACATCCTGTTGTTCATCGATTTGCTCGAGCAGTCACCAGTAATATTTCCATTTGACCCTATCACGCACCAGTGTAGCCCAATGACATCTGGTTGCTTCAGGAATACAAAGAGCCTCAAACCGTTTGTTCAGGGTCTTGACAAAGAAGTCTGGCCATATTGCAGATGGGCAGCCATGTGATCTTTTGACATCCTGTGGGATCCAGTCAGTAATGGCTCTAGTCCAGCTGTCGTCACCAAATTGCATTACATGTCCAGTCCATCTGATTTTCGATGCTTTGGCATATGAGACAGCATCTCTGACTCTGGAACAGCAATGGAGGTCGTAGCTCTAGATTCCTTCTTTCACTTGAGTGAGGGGTGATATTCGAAGCATAGCTCTTTCAATTCCTCTTTTGGGGAGACCCGAATAGCTATTCGGGTCTCCCAAAGAGGAATGCTATTCAGATCTCCCAATACATACTATATCAATGTAAAACATATTTTTGTAAAGAGGAAGAAATATAATGCATTTACCTTTCCTTTCTTTATAAAGGCAAACAAGAATTATTATTTAATAGTACTGATGAGAATGAATAATAATTTAAACTGTATTATGCAAGATTGTCTTCAACCTGAAATGTTGTTAAACTCATTATTAATTTACTCATAGAAAATCAAATAGACTGACATGCGTGCTTCACCACTATCCTAGATCAGGCTTGAATCTGACTGATACATTGGGCCTATTTCAAAATGGGAAACAAAATCACTCCCTACCCAGTGAGTCTCATAATCCTACATACCGTGATCTGCTCAGCGCCACCCTCGAGAACATCATGCAACAATAAGAATGGGAAGGAATGAGAGTGAAGATAGATGGTCGGCAACTACACCACCTCCACTTCGCTGATGACATCGTTCTAATAACACCAAACATTAGCCAAGCGGCACAAATGCTGGCTGACTTTGACCGAGAATGTGGAAAGATAGGTCTACAGCTGAATCTAAAGAAAACTATGTTCATGAAGAATGAACTAGTTCCAGAGGCCCCATTCACTCTCAATGGAACAAACATCTCTGAATGCAGCAGTTATGTGTACCTAGGTCGAGAAATCAACATGATGAACGACCTAAAACCTGAGCTGCACAGGAGGAAGAGAGCAGCATGGAATGCCTTCAAAGGCATCGAAGAAATAGCTAAAAAGGACAAAGAACCTCCGGCTCCGGGCACATCTCCTTGACTCCACCGTTCTCCCTGCATTAACATATGCCTCAGAGACCTGGGCCCTATGAAAGCAGGATGAGAATGCTATTCGGTCTCCCAGAGAGGAATCGAAAGAGCTATGCTTGGAATATCACGCCTCACTCAAGTGAGAGAAGGAATCGGAGTTCTTACCTCTGTCGCTAGTCCAGAATCAGGGATGCTGTCTCGTTTGCCAAGGCATCGAAAATCAGATGGGCTGGACATGTAATGCGATTTGGAGACAACCGCTGGACTAGAGCCATTACAGACTGGATCCCATGGGATATCAAAAGATCACGTGGCCGCCCATCTACAAGATGGTCAGACTTCCTTGTAAAGACCCCGGAAGGAACGGTTTGAGGCTCTTCATATTCCTGAATCAACCAGATGCCATTGGGCTACATTGGCACGTGATAGGGTCCAATGGAAATGTTACTGGCACCCGCTCGAGCAAATCGATGATAAACGAGATTCAAGTGATCAAGTGATCAAGTGACCTTGATCTGCATCATATAAAGGACTCACCCCTCAGCTACTGAAGGAATAGACCTACTCAACAAATCACATGCTATTAACAGTTATTCTTCTTATCATTCTCTGAGGACAGAAGGAGTGACAGAATAATCTCCAGTTTAATTTTTTCAGTATCATCTGGAGAAGTTAGCTACAAAAGATATCTCCATTACATGAACACTGATAGACCAATACGTAAAACAAGTAGAAGCCCACTGACTCTAGAGAGCGAAAACATTATCACGAAAGACGTAAAAAACAGTAATAAATCCTCTGTGTCCTTAGTGACACCATGATGAGGATGTTCATAAGTTCAAACAAACAGTAAGGTAGCTAGTCGTCAAAGCACAAGGAAAGTTAAAACTCAAAACCATTACAGTAAGAAAAGGCAGAAATGAAGAACACGGTTGGTGACATAAAAAAAGTCAATATTTATTCCTCCAAAGACTAGAAATTGAACTCCCATTTGACCCAGCCATACCACTCCTGGGAATCTACTCTGGGAAACCAAAAATACACAGCGGAAACACCATCCCTACTTTTATGTTCATAGCAGCATTATTCACAATAGCCAGAATCTGGAAGCAACCAGAGTGCCCGAAAATCTATGATTGGATAAAAAGCTTTGGTACATCTACACAATGGAATACTATGCAGCTGTTAGGAAAAATGAAGTTATAAAATTTGCCTATGAATGGATGGACATGGAGAAGATTATGTTGAGCGAAATTAGCCAGAAGGAGAGAGACAGATACAGAATGACTGCATTTATTTGCATGGCATAAATATATATGTACATATTATGATACCAATATCCAAGGTCATGTGAAACATATATCAGGAGGTCTTGTCAAAGGTGGAAATTATCACAAACGTATGGGAGTCAGAGTGTAGGTAAGACAGAAAATGGAGCACGATCACGATCACAATCTTCCCGTTGATCATCTATTTGCTAGGGCGGGCACCAGTAATATCTCCCATATGTACTGTCTCATGCTAGTAGAGCCAGGGGCATCGGCTAGCTACAGGAACATAAAGAGCCTCAAACCATTATATTAGGTCATGGGAATGACCTAATATATATGTTACTGGAATTTGGCATATCATATACAACACGAGAAGCTTGCCAGGCTTGCCGAGCGGGAGGCAAACTCTTTTAAACACTTCCAAATAAAGCATTTATTGATGAACCACGCGGCCGCGGCTTGGCACGCAAGCCAGGCTGTGATGGGCTGGTCTGCTAGAAGGAAGTCCAAAAGTGGAAAATGGCAGTGCCCGTTGAGTGAGGAGGGGTGGCCTGGCTTGTTGTGAGGCTCTGCCGAGGTGGTGGGCCAGGGGCTAGAACCCGCCATGCCTCCCGACTGCCTCATGAACGGCTGTGCACAGGGAGAGCAAGGAACAGCCCTGCCCCATGAGTGAGAGTCTCTGGACCAGCATACCTCGGCCGGATTGAGGAAAAAGCTGCTGCAGGGTGGGTGTCGCTGATCCGGGCTGTGATAGACTGGTCTGCTGGGTGGAGTTCTGATGAGAGGGAAGTCCAAAAGTGGAAAATGGCGGCACCCGTGGAGTGAGGAGGGGTGGTCTGGCTTGTTGTGAGGCTCTGCCGAGGTGGTGGGCCAGGGCTAGAACCGCCATGCCTCCCGACTGCCTCATGAACATGAAATTTGAAAGTCATGGAAAGCTTTCCTTATTTCAAAATAACTATGGTTAACTATTATTTTATAGTTGATACCTGGATCTCTGTCACTATTACTTCTTGACTGATTTAATTTATGAAATTTGTAAACAAGTATCTGCTATCCATGGCCATACTATTCTAACTGATATATATTTTTTTGGTCCTTCAAAGTTAGGAAAATATATTCCTCCTTTTCTCTTATAAGAGTCATGATGTTGCAGAAAATCTCACAGAGAGCTGGTAAAAAATCATACAAAACAAAACAAAAACAGGTGGCAACTTCGGAGAGTTGGGAGCACTCAATTTTTAAACCTGCTGACCCAGGTGAACTTGTGCTCAAAAGACTTGGCCTCAGACAAGAATAAAGATTCAGATTCTGGCTATTGTGAATAATGCTGCTATGACATAAAAGTAGGGATGGTGTTTCCCTGCATATTTTTGGTTTCCCAGAGGTTAGGTAAGACAGAAAATGAAACAGTGTGCTAATAATTGTCGAGGGTACTAATGCCAACCTAGAACTGAGCATTAAATAGAGGCAAAAGGATACACATGACAACCTTTTAATGTATGTTCTGTAATCCATAGTCTGGAGGGAAGGAAAAAAGAGGAAGAGAGAGAAAGGGAAAGAAATAAAGAACCTGCCATGGAGGTGGTCTGGGGAAGGGGGAGGGAACCGGAACGTTGGTGGTGGGAGATGGACACTGGTGGAGGGACGGGTGCTGGAACACTGTATGACTAAAACCCAAATATGAACTTTTTAATTGTATATCTTTGTAATTGTAAAAATAAAAAAAAAATTTTAAAAAAAAATAAAAAAAAAATAAAAAAGTCAATAGAATCTCTGAACAACTGAATTGCAGACCCTGAACAAAACATAAAAAGAGTTCCAAAATGATAAAGAAGAAACCACTAGGAAACAGCAGGGAGGTAGATAATATGCTGAAAAGAAATGAACAGCTTATCCGAGAATTATGGGATGAACTCAAATGATCA
This sequence comes from Cryptotis parvus, assembly GCA_021461705.1. NCBI lineage: Eukaryota > Metazoa > Chordata > Mammalia > Eulipotyphla > Soricidae > Cryptotis > Cryptotis parvus. The sequence goes on along the minus strand of JAJIBD010012612.1, from coordinate 17,917 downwards.
ATATAAGAATCATCAAAGTCCCTAAAAAGCAGGAAGGCAAATGTGATGATAAAACATTAGTCAAAATCATTGTACAGCCTTCCCAGAGTTAAGGAAGACTAAGAGGCCTAAAGGGCCTCAATAAAAATAGCCACAATTAGAAAATCTGTAGGAAAAATTATACTCAAAATGCCAAAATCCAGAGATTGAGAAGGAATATTCAATGCAGCAAGATTAAAAAAGAGAACTCGTACACAAAAGAAAGCCCATTAGATAGCATATCTATTAAATAAGACTCTAAAAGCCAGAAAAATAGGAAAGGATATACTACAAAAATCTCAATGAAATGACACTTTACCAGGAATAATATATCCATGTAGATTATCATTTACATCTGAAGGAACTATATAGAGTTTCATTCATGGATAGGCAACAGCTCAAAGAATTCATAGCCTTGAAACAGTTTTGAAAAAATTGTTAAAAGACTTCCTTTATAAGACACAGAAACTCCCCATCATGTGGCATTGAGGATGGCACTCAATACTGGTGCATATAGCTGTCCTCTCAGTAAATTAAGAAAGTTTAAAAGCATATAGCAATTCCTCATATCAAATTCACTTTCATTTATTTATTTTCTGATAATTTATTTGTCTTTAAGTTGCATTAAACAGAGTAATATGAAATAAATTTGTCACCTACATGCCAAGGAAGCAGGTTGAAAGGTGAAGTGGAGCATAGAGACATTGGTGTGGAAGTAATTTTGTAATGTTGTATGCCTGGAACAGCTCTATTATGAACAACTTTGTAAATCACGGTGTCTTGGCAAACATTCCTAGGTAGATAAAGAATAAAAAGAATAAACATTTTATTCTTTTTAATCTACCTAGTGGAGACTCACATACATGGGGTAGAGCTGCTACCAGCTCTCCCTGTGCCCAGCTGATCACGAGGCACCCAGGAGGGAAGGCACGATATAGCCCTGGCCCACCATCCCAGCAGAGCCTGTCAAGAAGCCAGAGGACCCCATAAACCAGGAAGGCCACCATTTTTACACATCCAGACTCCCCTCTAGTCAGAGCTCCACCCAATAGAAGAGCTGTTCACAGCCCGGTTCATCAATAAATGCTCAAGATTAGAGGTGACTACAAGAGTATCCCACCTGCACGGCAAAGCCTGGCAAGCTACCAGTCATATTTGATATGCCAAAAACCAGTGACAATTATAGATCTCATTCCCATGACCTGATGGAATGGTTTGAGGCTCTTTATGTTCCTGGAGCTAGCAGATGTCCTCAGGCTACACTAGCATGACAGGACATATGGAGATGTTACTGGTGCCCGCTTGAGCAAATCCATGACCAACAGGAAGACAAGTGATACAAGTGACAAGTAATACAAGTGATCTACCTAGGAAGATAAACATTCATAGGTAGATAAAAGATAAAAAAGAAACAAGTAGAAACTACCAGAATTCTGGTTTTTTTTTTTTTTGGTTTTGTTTTTTGCTTTTTGGGTCACACCCGATGATGCTCAGGGGTTCCTTCTGGCTCTGCACTCAGGAATTACTCTTGGTGATACTCAGTGGAACATATGAGATGCAAGAGATTAAACCTGGGTCGGCCACTTGCTATTGCTCTGGCCCCGAAATTATAGGAATTCTGAATCTCCAACCCTTTTCAAATAATCACATAAAATATATCACAATGTCAATACTCCTCACTTGCAGTAAAAGAACATTTAAAAATGAGCCTAGGGATAACCTGGTCATTTTGTTTGTTTATTTATTTATTTATTTATTTATTTATTTATTTATTTATTTATTTATTTATTTATTTTTGCTTTCTTGGGTCACACCCAGCAATACTCAGGGGTTTTTCCTGGTTCTTTACTCAGGAATTACTCCTGGCAGTGCTCGGGGACCATATGGGATGCCGGGATTGAACCCAGGCTGGCACAGGTGGCCTGTGCAAGGCAAACGCCCTACCCTCTGGCTATTGCTCAGGCCCCTAATCTGGTCATTTTGAAACAGAAAAACATTAAAAGGTCAATTGTACTTTGAAGCTTCCCAGTGCTCTTTTTGTCAAACATGCAAACCCAAAGTACTACCTATGTAATAATTTTGACAAGAATTATCAGTTTAATAGAATACCTACCTTTATCGTTCTTATGCATACATTATTCCAAGCTCACATCTAAATCATTCTTCATGGTAAGAGCTAAACTCATTTCTCAAACCTGCCACTAAATCATGTTAAATATCTTACTAAGAATAATTAGCTCAGGGTTAAATTCCCTGGCTATTGAGGACACAAAAGAGGGAATGCCTATATCCACCCAGAAACAGTGTCTTCTAGGAAAGTTATTTTTATATTCTGTAGAAGAGTGTTCATATTGCATAACACTTTCTAAGAAAGCATTTGAATTTTTTTCTTTGCTCAGAGTTACCGTAACATAGAGTTTAAATGCTGTTTTATGTTATAAACTTTTTATATCTTTTATTTATTATTTGGCTCTATATAAAGTAGTTAAAATATTGTAGTTTCCTCATTGACTCTGTCATTCAATTAAGGCATCAAAAAAAGCTAACTTCAGTATCCTGAGTTACATATAAGCTCCTTGATTAATGAGTTTGTCCAATCTTAATAAGAAGTGTATGCATATTCATAGTGATATTTATTAATTCATAAGGCAGCTGCTCAGAGGCAGCTAGTAGAGAAAAAGCATTGTCTCCTCCCACAGAAGCCTCTTGGCAGTGATCAGGCATTTTCCCTGCCTAGTTTTGATTGCATTCCCAATATTCTAAACTGATGGCCCTTTTTCTGCCATGGGAAAAGGATCCCTTTTGCCAGCAGGAAACCAGAGGGATCAGAGTCTCACATCTAAATCCCCCAATGTGTGGAGGATGAAATATAAAACTTAATGAGAATAGTAGAGTCCACAGCTCATTTCACTTATTTTTAATTGTTTTCAGATGCTGCCTGGCATGCTTCATTTAGTTTTGCAATAAACAGAGCATGCAGTATGGTAGTGGATTTCACTTGAGACCCTGAGGAAACATCTCACAAGAAATGATAAAATATAGTAAGTGTGCTATATATTGGACTATGTGCCAGGGATATGAGATAAAAGGCAAAGGTTTGGGGGAATGATGTCCTGACTACAGCTCATCTACCTTGAAGGTTATTGAAAAATCTCACTTTTTAATTCTTAAAACTACTAACATTTAAAAAAATTGACAATAATAAAATGATGATGATGATATATAGCTAGAAATAACTAGAGAGGCCCACACAGAATTTTAGTGAATTCTAGTGAAAATATTCCTATCATATCTTCCTATACACTTGAGGGAAAACCTTATTCCAAAGTATATGAGAGTTAGATATATATGAATTTTTTAAAATGGCTTCTTATACCAATAGTGTCCTAATGTGTTAAAATGCTTTTGATAAAAAAGTGGTTTTTTTTTATTTGAAATGTCAGTAGATGATTATAAAATCTTCTTAGAGATGAAGTTTAATTAAAATTTCCCCCCAGAATTTTTTCTTAAACTTCAATAGAGAGCATGCTATGCAGGGAATCAGTACTATTTTTATTTTTCTAAAGGGTATCAATATCCCAAAAATTGAGCGGTAGGTTCAATATCAGACTATGATCAGTTAAAGAAAGACTCCTGAAACACTCCAAAGAGAGGCCGAGATGGATAAGTTAAGTCTTTTAAACAGAAAGAGATGCAGCGGAAACTTCACTAAATAAATACAAAGTTCCCAGGTAAGAAATCTTTATGATTCTTAAAAGGAACTTGACTATTTTTATGATTATACTAATAATACAAAAACTAAGCATCATTTGTTTTTCTTCATCTTTTGTTTGTTTGTTTTGGGACCATTCCCAAAAGTGCTCAGGATTTACTCCTGGTTCTGACTGAAGGATTACTCTGAAGGTCAAGGGCAACCATTTGAGTTGCTATAGACTGAGCCCAGGTCAGCTGTGTGCAAGGCAAGCGCCCCCACCCTTATACTATTGTGTTAGTCTTTTAAACCTCAATAATATATTTTGGGTTGGTTTTATATGTATTGAAAAGCATTTTTTACTATTGTAATTCAAAGAACTTCAATTAATCAAAAAATAGCACCCTTAATAAAATACAATAGATTGTACAAGTTATTAAACACATTGGTAAAATGTGTCTGGAAGTGAAAATTCTTTTAATTCCTGCTCTGATTCTCCACTTTATGCATGCATAAGCAATAGAAAAGATATTTAGACAAGAAAATGTCTAGTTTCTGCTCTCAGACAATAAAGCATCTATAGATGAAACTGAAATACGTTTTTAAAAAACTGTCTTGTATAACTATGATGTTTAACTATGTTTAAGATCCTCTGACATGGATTTAGTTCATTAAAATATACTCATGAGCTGTTGACCCATACTCATACATTCTTATTTGATAGATGTGTAGATGTGTATATGCATATTTATGTATTAAGATTATAATGTAAATTTAGGAATGATTATACAAGTGGTGTTAAATTTTTTCAATTATTATGAGCTTTTTCTCTTATCAGGGCACAGTTGCTTTGATGTTCATATCAGCTTAGTGCTAACTGATATCTCTATCTTACATTGATGGTTTGAAAGGGTAGACAAAGATCAGCATGGTAGAGCTGAAGCTTGTTTCTCTGGAGGCTGAAAATTCTCTGTACACCCACTTATTTACTGATGTGTTAGTTTAATCTTTTCTGACAGGAGCGATATGTGGAAATGATGGATAGCATTAAAAGCATAGAGATTAAAAAACATAAAAATGCCTGTAACTTCACATCTTCAAAAGAGATTATATACATATCGACAGTTGAAAATTTTCCATTTTCTCTCTCTTTATTCATATTTGTTCCTTGGATACATTTTTAAAGTTTTTCACCAAACACTATTGTTGGGGGAGCGGCTGGGGTCCCCAAAGGTATCAGGACAGAAGTTCTCTTCTACCTCCGAGGCCGCCAGGGAAAAAGATGAAAACTCACAAATCTGGCTCAGCTCCAAAAAAGACTTTTAATAGTTCAAAAAATTCTACCACCACAATGCAATATAATGAAAGAACTCTCACTCTGGCGACAACTTAGACCATACATGAGAGCCCAAGTCTCCCACCGGAGAGGATCCTACAGAGAGAAGTCCTACCAAAAGAAGGGGCGAGTGCCTCAAGTCAGTCCCTTACATACATCAAAGTAATCCTAACTGTTGACAGGGAGGGTCCTGTCAACAAAGAACACTAAACAGCTCTAGATAGTAGAAGAGGGTAGAATGGTGGTGCCACACCCTATTATAGGTATAAACAAAGGACCATGCCAAGGACTAATCCCTTCCTCTGAGATTATCTCTTATGTAAAACACTGGAGAGAGGGGGCTGGTATAAAGTAATACATCTTAATTTCATGGGCTTCATGTAATCTAGATGGTACCCACAAGGTCCTTCTAATTTAGTATCTGCACCAGGGTGATTCTGATTGTCTTATTCTCCATATTCTGAAAGGGTCATGCTCACCTGCTTGAGGGCTAACTAGTATGATACTTCCTATCATCTTAAAAGATAGTCTCAACATAGCCAGGGTGGCAGTCTCCTGGTAAATTCTAACTGTCCCATGCTGGGTGCAGTGGGTATAAAGAGGGGCTGTGCCTAATCTAGATAACATAGAAATCTTAGTAGATGTAGAATAAGTCAGAAGTTATTCAGAGTCAAGGTCACTTCTGTAACTGTTACAACCCTTATCAGTATTTACATAGAAGAGAGATCTCATTAGAATGAACCTTGACATGTAAATATTAAGCTGTGAGCAAAGCTCCCAAGCTAGTTAAGCCTGTCATCCTACACACTGTAACTAACATTTTATGTTAGTGAATATTATTCTAATTCTAAAGAAATATATTTTCCATTAAAATTATATACCTTAGTGTATTTAAAGATCATTTAGTTATATTTAAAAATTGTTTTTTAAACGTATCAAAGTGATAACTATTGTTATTAGCATACATATACACATCCTAATCTGGATTTTTTAATTTGGAAAAATTGTTAGATTGATTAAGAACATATATATATATATATATATATATATATATATATATATATATTGCTTTTTGGGTCACATCCAGCAATGATCAAGGGTTACTCCTGGCTCTGCACTCAGGAATTACTCCTGGCGGTGCTCAGGGGACCATATGGGATGCAGGGGATCGAACCCAGGCCGGCACAGACCGGCCACGTGCAAGGCAAATGCCCTACCCGCTGGGCTATCGCTCCGGCCCCATGATTAAGAACATTTTTAAAGGCTTTAACATATAGTTTCAAATGGTATAGATTTCTAACAGTGAATATTGTTACCAATGCAAGAGAACGACTAAGGCTGTCTTATGCCATGTTGATAATTGTAAGGAAAACACTTTAATAACTTCATACTTGGAACAATGTCAGTGCTATTTTAATTTTAATCTCTTTCATTACTAATGAGGATACATATCCTGGGAATTGTCAGTTCATGGCCTTTTATTGGTTTGTGAGTGCTTCCCATCTACTTTATGATCCCTTTATATTATTTAATGCACTAAACCATGTTTGCCACATTGTAGCACATATGTCCTATGACATTTAATTGCTTATAACTTATTTATGAAATTATTCTGCCTTCAAATGATTTTACATATGTAGTGCCAAGTTTAGTGATAAATACATGTATAATTTCTATAATTTTTAGTTAGAAAAACTTTTTCCAACTCTTAAATCAGAGTTTGCCTGATTTTCTTCTGCTTTGTGCCATATTTGCTTCTGAATAACATCACCCAGAATTTGTTTTTAGTGCTTTATGAAATACAAAATAACAGATTTTATTTTCTTCAATTCTCAAACCATTTAATAAGTTACTCATCTGTTTTTATATTAATTAAATCCTATATATTTGAGTGGTATACTTTTACAGAGGAACAATTTTGTCATGTTTTCTAGTATTCACTGGAAAATAAAATGGGCTAAATGCATACTTTATCCAAAATCATATCAGAGAAACAATAACTGTAATTTTTTTTCTTTCTTCTTTTGGTGGGGGTAGTGGGGAATCATGCCTGGCAATGCTCAGGCTTTCCTCCTGGCTCTGCACTCAGGAAATACTCTTGGCAGTTCCTGGGGATGATATGGAATGTCAGGGATCGTACTCAGGTCTTCCATATACAAAGTGATAGCTTTACTGACTGTATTATAGCCTCAGCCCAAATAAAATGTAATTTTAAAAAGTACATAATACTTTCAATTTTTAAAATTCAAACAACTTTTACAGCAGTCAACTTTAATTTTACCTCTGTTTAAATCATTGAATACTTGATTCATATTTTATTTAGAACCCAGTCTAAGAAATATAGTTAACAAATAAGATGTTACTAATTTAATATTTCAATTTCTTATATGTTTTAGGTCAATGTCTTCTATTTCTCTTTAAGTAATTTCACTGCTAACTCATTTGAATTCTCACTTCGTATAATATATTTTAATTTTTTGATAGTGAAGACAATATAATATTTTTTCTTCACCATTAAAAATGTCAATATCTGTCAGTCTTTTAAACATAATTTGATACTATTACTTGATATATAACAATATGATTATTATTTTAATGATATGATTCACTTTTTTCTTGGCCAACTTCCTCTGGATTTTTTTATCAACAGGCAAAAACCAAGAAGTAACATTATTAACAGGCATCTCTTCAGAAAAGAGAGAATTTAATATAAAATAATTGCTATGATTTTTACTAAAACGTCAAGTTCACAATTATAAACCCAGTATTTAAATTTATGTACCAATGTCTGCTAATTAAAGATGTACTTTGCATTAGAAGCAACCATATTTTAAAGGTAGCTACATTATTGTTTAAAATGTAAATTGGTATAGCCACTATGAAAATATTATGAAATTTACTCATAAAGTTAAAACTAGAAGTATAATTTTAATCAGTGATTCCACTTATTGGCATTTATCCAAAGAAAATTAAAACATTAAAGAGAAAAAGGTATATTTACCATCATGAACATAATAGTATTATCTGCATAGCCAAGACGAAGAAATGACCTGAGATGTCGATTCATGAGTAAATTAATGAAAAAATGAAGATATATTATGGGTGTGTATATATATGCATATATATGCAAATATATATATATTTGTGTATATACATACTTATATACAAATTTCTTTTTGCCAAAGTGGGTAGTGAAGAGAATGGGCTGAAGTGAGTAAGATTTATGCAAAATTGAAGGCTTACAGCTCTAAAATATTCCCGTGTATGCAATGTACAGCATGGAATGGCTGTATTTACTGCATTGCTTGTTGAGTTGCAAAGAGCAAAGCTTAGTTTTTTTCCCCCTCATAATGTTTAGACATTATGAGGGGAAAAAAATTTATACCCGGCCCAGGTACGCTGAACCAGAGACTCTCAGACATGGGGCAGAGCTGCTACTTGCTCTCCCTGTGCTAGCTGCTCATGAGGCGCCCGGGAGGCATGGCGGGTTCTAACCCTGGCCTGCCACCCCAGCTGAGCCTCACAACAAGCTAGACCACCCTCCTCTACTCCATGGGACCAGCCATTTTCCACATCCGGACTTCCCTCCTCGTCACAACTCCACCCAGCAGACCAGACTCTCACTGCCCAGCTCGCGCAGCCTCCTAGTGGCTGCGCGGTTTGTCAATAAATGCTTTATTTAGAGGTGACTACAGCAGTATGCCACCTGCACGGCAAGCCTGGCAAGCTGCTCGTGTAGTGTTTGATATGCCAAATACTAGTAACATTTATATTAGGTCATTCCCGTGACCTAATATAATTGTTTGAGGCTCTTTATGTTCCTGGAGCAAGAGGATGCCTTTGGGTTCTACTAGCATGAGACAGGACATATGGAGATATTTCTAGTGCCCGCTCTAGCAAATAGATGATTAATGGGAAGATAGGGATAGTGATAGTGAATGTTTATACATCTGATAGGTGGTGAATGTTAAGATGTATTATTGTAGTGATGTTTTAAATGATAATCAAAGAATATATATAATTATATATACATAATATATAGATAATATATCTAATTATATATATACATAATATATCTAAATATATATATATATAGATATATATATATTATGAAACCAATATCTAAGGCCAGGCAAAACATGGATCAGGTCTTGCAAAGGTAGAATCTACCACAATCTTGTGGGAGTCAGAGGCTTGGTAAGATGGAGAAGGGAATGATGTGTAATAATTGTCGAAAGTGATAATACCAGCCTAGAACTGAGCATTGAATATAGGCAAAAGATACACATGATAACCTCTAAATATATGTATTGTAGTCCATAGTGTGTAAGAGAAGGAAGAGAGAGAGAGAGAGAGAAAGAGAGAAAAGAGATAAAGAACCTACCGTAGAGGCAGCTAGGGGAGAGGGAGGGAATTGGGGACATGGTGGTGGGAAATGGGCACTCGTGGAGTGACAGGTGGTGGAGCACTGTAAGACCAAAATCCAAATATGAACTTTTTTCTAATTGTATACCTCACAGTGGTACAATAAAATAACAAAAAAAATTTTTTAAAAAGCTACCATAGGTTAAAGCAAACGTTTAATGATGAGTAAACAAATCTTATAAAATCAGAGAAGTAATATTTTATAGAACTGACCAATCAGTTAAAGACCTTTTTTATGCTACAAGTTTATAAATTTATGTTCACATTGTTTGCAACAATAACAGTAAAATTGAAGAGAAAAAAATTGATATAAAATGTTGATTATAAATCCATTAAAATAGTGACATGGAATGTGCCTTAGCAGTATAGCATTTCCTTGGCATACGTGGCAAGCCTGCTTTCAATTTCTGGCATGACAAATCACTTGTATCACTTGTCTTCCCGTTATTCATGGACTTGCTCGAGTGGGCACCTGTAACATCTCCATATGTCCTGTTGCAAGCAAGTGTAGCCCATGGGCATCTGCTCGCTCCAGGAATATGAAGAGCCTTAAACCTTTCCTTCAGATCATGGGAATGAGGTCTATAATTGTTACTGGTATTTTTGCATATCTATATGAGACATGGGGCAGAGCTGCTACTTGCTCTCCCTGTGCCCAGCCACTCACGAGGCGCCCAGGAGGGATGGCGGGTTCTAGCCTTGGCCCCGCCACCCCAGCAGAGCCTTGTAACAAGCCAGACGACCCCCACTCCATGAGGGCCTCCATTTTCCACATCCGAACTTCCCCCTCCTCAGAACTCCACCCAGCAGACCAGCTTATCACAGCCCAGCTCATTGAGATCCACCCTGCTGCAGTCTTTTTAATCCGACCCAGGTATGATGATCCAGAGACAGACATGTGGCAGAGCTGACTACTTGCTCTCCCTGTGCCCAGCCACTCACGAGGCGCCCAGGAGGGAGGGCAGGTTCTAGCCCTGGCCTTCCACCCCAGTAGAGCCTTGCAACAGTCAGACGAGCCCCCACTCCATGAGAGCCTCCATTTTCCACATCCGGACTTCCCTTGCATCAGAACTCCACCCAGCAGACCAGCCTATCACATCCCGGCTCGAGGCCACAAGTGGCCACGCGGTTCATCAATAAATGCTGGACTTAGAGATGACTACAAGAGTATGGTGCCTGCACGGCAGAGCCTGGCAAGCTACCCGTGTTGTATTTGATATGCCAAATACCAGTAACAATTATAGACCTCATTCGGAATGGATTGAGGCTCTTTATGTTCCTGGAGCAAGCAGATGCCCTTGGGCTCTACTAGCATGAGACAGGATATATGGAGATGTTACTGGGGCCCGCTCGAGCAAATCAATGATGAATGGGAAGACAGTGACAGACAGTGATTTTTGCATATCAAATACAACACGGATAGCTTGCCAGACTCTGCCGTAGGTGGTACACTCTCAGTAGTAGGCTCCCATTTCAGCTTTACTGATGAACCTCAACAGGGAGAGATCTGCTTTTCTCTTGGGTGGAACTCTGAGGACCTGTGGAGTCTGGATGTTGAGAATGATGGCCTCATGGTGTGTGGGGTACCCTGACTACTTTCTAGGCTCACTGGGATGACAGGCACAAAAGGTGTGAGTGAAATGATATTGAGTGTAGGTGTTCAGCTCAACGCTTCCTATTCCTTGAATGCCACTGAAAGGCACAACTGATATCACATTTTTGATGAACTACTCTCTACTATATTTGTCTTCCAAATGCACAAAATCTGTCTAGAACACCTGCTCCTCCCTCAATAATATAATAAAGCTCTCTTTCAACTATATTTATATGGCTCATCAATTTTTAAGTGAGCACGTTCTGTCCTGTTCTGTTTTGACACTACCATGTGAGTACATTTATGAAAGTCAATAAAGTAAAATTTCCAAGGTTTATACTAAACAGCACCAAATGCCATACTGTATTTGAAGTTGTAGAAAAATAGCCACCATTTTCTACTTTCTTTGGGGGAAGGATTAAAGAATAAGAAGTTTATTTCATTCAATTCAAAACCCTCTGCTTTTTTGTATAGCAACATTTCTTTGGATAAAGCAGTTATTCACAAAATAAAATAAAAATTACAATAATCTTTTTTTTTTTGCTTTTTTTGGGTCACACCCTGCTATGCTCAGGGGTTACTCCTGGCTCTGCACTCAGGAATTACTCCTGGTGGTGCTCGGGGGACCATATGGTTTGCTGGGGATCGAACCCAAGCCGGCACAGGCCGGCTGCGTGCAAGGCAAACGCCCTACCTGCTGGGCTATTGCTCTGGCCCCCAAAAATTACAACAATCTTAAGCTTACCTATATCTTTAATAACATTTTAGATTTATTACAAAAACCTTTAAAGTTGTATGACAGGCTTAGCTAGCTTGGGAGCATTGCTGTGTTATCCACTCACAGCTTAATATATTTATATGTGCTTAAGCCAGGGTTCATACTAATGAGGTCTCTCTTCTATGTAAACACTAATGGATAGTGTGGCAGTTACAGAAGTCACCTTGACTCTGAATTAGAAACTTCTGACTGGGGACCAGAGCGATGGCCCAGCGAGTAGGGTGTCTGCTTTGCACGCTGCCAGCCTGTGCCGGCCCGGGTTCGATCCCTGGCATCCCATATGGTCCCCCGAGCACCACCAGGAGTAATTCCTGAGTGCAGAGCCAGGAGAAACCCCTGAGCATTGCCGGGTATGACCCAAAAAAAGCAAAAAAAAAAATTTTTTTTAAAAGAAACTTCTGACTTATTATTATAATACATCTACTAAGAGCTCCTCTTTATACCCGCTGGACCCAGTGTCAGACATTTAGAATTTACCAGGAGACTACCACCCTGGCTATGTTGAGACTATTGTTTAAGCAGAAAATAAATAAGAAGGACCTTGTGGGTACCATCTAGATTACATAAAATCCATGAAATTAAGATGCATTACCTTATACCAGCCCCACCATCCCTCTCTCCAGTGTTTTTCATAAGAGATAATCTCGATAATCTCAGAAGAAGGAATTAGTCCATGGTAAAATCCTTTGTTTATACCTGTAGTAGTGTGGGCAGCACCCTTCTACACTCTTCTGCTATCTAGAAGCTGTTTAGGGTTTTTAGGGTTCTTTGTTGACAGGACCCTCCTTGAAGTTAGGATTACTTTTGGCGTATATAAGGGGGATTGACTTGAGGCACTGCTCTCTTTTTGGTGGAACTCCTTTCTGGTAGGACTGTCTTTGGTAGAAATCTCTTTCTGGTGGGATCCTCTTTGGTGGAACTTGGGCTCTCATGTATGGTCTAAGTTCTGACCAGAGCTAACGTTCTTTCATTATATTGGATTGCAGTGATAGAGCTTCTGTTCTATGAAAAGCCTTTTTTGGGAACTATTCCAGTCTCGTGAATATTCATGAGTTCCCCAGCAGCATTGGAGGTAGGTGAAAACTTCTGTCCTGATACTGTTAGGGGACCCCAATGGCTCACTGACACTTCAAAAAGGGACTTTTGGAATAATGGTTAAAGAAGAAAGCAAGTGATGACTGAAGTATTATAAAGTTTGATTGTCGTGTTGATCATTTTTATTCATTTTTAGTTAATGAGTTGTGATTTACACAGTTAATTGTTGCAGGACTCCTCTAAGAGCCTCTACATCTGCTCTGGATTGCCTCCTGCAAATCACTTCGTAGATAAGGGGGTAGTCTAAATGTGACAGTTTATCTGACCATGTATTCTGTACTAGCTGGTATAAATATTGTCTCATGCTATCACAATCATCTTGGGACTAGCTAGATCTTACCAGAATATTTGCCTGGCTGTCAGGGAGCGCCACTGGGGTCCCCGACAGTGCTGGGAAGTGAGTTCCCTTCTACCTCCGAAGCCTGTGGGAATGGATGAAGACTCAGGAATCCGATGCAGTTTTAAAAGTGCTTTACTATCACAGGATCCAATATACAATCCAAGAGCAGGGAAAACCTCGGACTCTGGGTTCCCAGCTAGGCCCCAGCCAGGTGTAGGCCAAGATGGCTGCCACCACGTGTTGAGGCCCAACAGAGAATGGAGAGGACAGAGAAGCAAAACACCAAGGGAAGCCAAAATGGCAAAAGGAGGAAAAAAGAAGAGAGCTTCTTTCTTCTTGCAGCTTATTTTATAGCTAGAAATCCACCCAAACTCCCCAGCCCAACCCATTCTGGGCTGGGCTATCTAGAGATGAAAACAGGAAAATAGCTCTATAGAATGTAGCAACTTCAGGAGATATTCTGGCTGTTTACAAGGACCCAGAGCTAATTCAAAGCCTCCTAGCAGAGCTGGGAGAAGGTATAAGCTAAATGTAACTTACCCTGGCAAGAAGGATCAAATGCCCTCAGGTAATTTCTCCCAGCACCTCACCTAATGTCTTGAGCCAAGATCTGCCTGGAATTGCCTTTATAGGGTAGAGAAGGGGGTTTCCGATATGGCATGTCTCTGTACCAAAGACTAATACTAATGCCAGTTAAATACTTCTCCAAGCTTTCATTCACAAGAGTCTTGTCTACTTCACGGTAGTTTTATATTTTAGTTGCCTTTGAGTTATCAGGGGAGCCATGCTTGCTTGCTTGGAGGCAAACAGCATTTCTCTCTGGTCTAATTACTTAGAGATCCAATGTGGCATGCAAATATGCTGGTAAGATCTAGCTAGTCCCACAATGATTGTGGTAGCATGAGAGAATATTTATACCAGCCAGTACAGAATACATGGTCAGATAAAACTGCCACATTCAGATTGTCCCTCTATCTATGAAGTAACCTGCAGGAGGCAATCCAGGGCAGATGCAGAGGCCTAGGCTTTTAGGTGTCCTGCTATACGTGGCCATGCTGGATCTCTAAGTAATTAGACCAGAGAGAAATGCTGTTTGCCTCCAAGCAAGCAAGCATGGCCCCTGATAACTCAAAGGCAACTAAAATACAAAACTACCCTGCAGTAGACGAGACTTGTGAAGGCTTGGAGAAATATTTAACTGGCATTAGTATTAGTCTTTGGTACAGAGACATGCCATCTCAGAAACCCCCTTTCTCTACTCTATAAAGGCTTTTCCAGGCAGATCTTGCCTCAAGACATTAGCATCATATAAGGGCCTAGGTGAGGTGCTGGGAGAAATTACCTGAGACATTTAACCCTCCCTGCTCCCATAATAGTGTGAGGGAGGTCTGAGTTGCAGGGGGTGAAACTAGCCTGCTTTCTCTCTCGCTCTCTCTTTTTGGACTCTCTCTTTGTGAGCTCGCACCCTTCTTGGGAGTCTTGTCTTTGTCTCCTCTTTACAGGGCCTTAACATGTGGTGGCCGCCATTTTGGCCTACACGTGGCTGGGGTTCTAGCCAGGAATCCCTAAGCACAGGGTTTTTCTTATTGTTGATTTGTATGCCTGAACCTGTGATGAGTAAAGCCTTTTAAAACTGCATAGGATTCCTGAATCTTCATCCATTCCCGCCGGCTTCAGAGGTAGAAGGGAACTCGCTTCCCAGCACTCTTGGGGACCCCAGTGGCATCCCCGACAGTTAATGATTGATAGTCTGAAACATAAGTATTTCAACACTAGTTCATCACAAGTGCCAGCTTCCCTTAACCAGAGTACCCATATTTCCCTTACCCCTCTATTCTGACCTCCTGCCTAACCTTGACAGGCACATTTTAAAATTTGATGCTTGCAGTGTAGGTCTCATGATTACAGTTTTGTTGAGCATATACTAAGAATATATAACTACACCATGCTCCCCATGGGAAACCAAGGCCCCTGCTACCTGCTCCACCATTAATTTCCTTTCTTCTTGTCTTTCTGCCCACTCAATTTATTATTTCCTTGCCCTTCTCCTTTCTATAGTCCTGGTCAAGAGTGATATAGTCATCCTCTCTTTTGTTACATTATATCTTCTCATACAGTTAACCTATATACGACTGTTAAGAATGATCATCTGTGTTTTTCTTTCTTCTGACTAACTTCACTGACTATAATGATTCCAGTTCAATCAGGTTGGAAGCACATTGCAGAAAATTGCACTATTTTATCACTTCTTGCCACTTTATCTTATTTTTGAGGAATACCCTGCAATGCTCAATGGGGTGTTGTAACAAGAGAAATGCCTTACACACTATACTATTTCTTTGGACAAAACTTTTCCAAGATATGTCATTATAAATGATAAAAAGACACTGGTTCATGAAGAAAAAAATTATTATTACTATCTTTTACATTTTTTTATGACCAGTAGAAACAAAATATGTATATGACTGATAGGTAGGACTGGAGAACTAAAGTGACAGTAAATAAATGATGAATTAAAGTCTTCAAATAGTAAAGTGGTTTATATTATTTATTAAATCTTACATCAATCAAGATGTAAAACCAATTTATCTATGAATAAATTTTAAAAAGATGAAAATAAACAAGAATAAAAGGAATGTTTGGTTATTTGCTTGTGCATTAAGGAGGGGATTGGAACTCTTTTAATGACGGATTCTGTTTTTCTAGATATGTACCATAGGTGATTTCATCTTAAAATTAAGGATTTGGGATAAGACTCAAATATGTTAATAAGCAATGATTATAGATAGCAGTCTTTCAGGGAATATGACAGGAAGGGATTCCTAAATATTTGCCAAGGAGAATTGAGAACCGCTTAAAAATCCACATTGAATGAATGTGTGGTAAACTGTATCAGTAATTTTGCTCATCAACACGCAGGAACATGACCCTATAAAAGGAATCTTTATTAGGAACACGGAGTAAAGAAAGGAAACTTTGCTATTTTCATTAGACAGTACAGTGCATAAAACATTGTTTACCTGAGCTTAATTTCTCACAAATAGTAAATTAAGTCCCAAGAGCCCTTCCAGGAGTTATCCCTGAGCACAGAGCAAGAAGGAAGGCCTGCGATCTTCCATGTGTGGCCTCAAAACAAAGTGAACAAAAACAAAACTAAATATGAAAAAATGGAAGCATTATTTAAATAATCAGTTACCATCCACCATTTTCATGTTTAATAAATTGTTGCTTCAAAATTTGTTTCTTTAGTGTAGGATATAGATCATTTATTAATTCATAAGCTTTTTATCAATTATTATGCTGTAGGGGCATATGTAGGGGCATATATTTTATAAATATACCTAAAATAACTGATATTGTTTTATATATTTTAAAACAATATATTTTTATTTTAATGTTTTCATGCAATTCTACACAGACATGTATGTTTAAATCTATAGAATCATCATGTAAGTTCCAAAGGTCATGTCCAAGGGCTCAGAAAATTTTCCAAAATATGGTACCAGTACTTTGTCTGGATACAAGTCTTATTAGGAATGTATCTTAAAATGGTTACCAGAAATGTTATAGAAAGAAAACAGCACTAAATAAAAAAACTTAAAGTATTTAGGTTGTATTGGAACAAAGAACATTACAGTACAGCACAATACACTTGTTATTCAAGGATTATGCTTTTATTTTTTGGGAATGCTTGCTAGATACTGAAGAGCTCGGTGTCTGTGAAATATTCTATTATATGTGTGGTTAACAAAATATTTGCAGCTTCTTTCAAATCACCCTAAGTGCATTTTGCATCATATCAAGTTGTATGTTTACTATGTGCTCACTGACAATAAACTTAAAATACCTTAAAATAGCATTTAATGATGTTTCTAAGTATTCCAAGTATGAATACATTTACTTGAGATTAGTGGATTTAAAATATTTAACAGCTTTAGAATCCATTCTGCTTCAAAAAATAAGTTTATATGAAAGCTACAAAAGCACAAATTAAAAGCCATTTAAGCAGCAGGTTATTGCAGAACCTCAATCTACCTTCTTCTGTCAATTTGGGGAGGATATCTATTTTATAAAGTTTCTGTAGACACTTTTTTTTTGTAATTATATAATTGAGAAACCGCTCTAGTGAACCTTTTATTTCAAGCTAGGATTTGATTCATCCAGCTTCTTAGTTCATCCCAAATTAGAGGATCTCATTTTAGAAGCATTCTAGCTACAAGAAAGCAATATAGAACCCTTCAGTGCATAATCTTAAACTTGTAAATTCCTTCAACAATTATTTCATATCCTTACTTGAGAGAAATCTGTCAAGAAATCATAATTTTTGTCTTTTTTTAATAGGAAGATGTCATCAAATATTACCTAATTTAGATAACTGTGCAGAGGTTAATTTGTAAAATTGTCAATAGTACTGAAATAATAGAAACTTTGTCATTGCTTCAAGATTTCAATTTCTGACTGACTGAAAACTGGATTATATTTTTCCATGTCTGTGTACTTAACATTGGGAAGATTCTTTATCAAAGAACAAAAGCTTCTAATCTGCAACACGAGATTACCTTAGTAGTAAATTAAACAACTCAGCATAATTTACTACTATACAAATTGTGTGCCACACTGTTCTTAGTAAGTTCAACTTT
>JAJIBD010012611.1:0-56585 GCA_021461705.1 Cryptotis parvus | reverse complement strand
CCTGTGGCTGTTGGCTTGTAAAGCCTTTTTTGCAGTTTGTGGGGAGAGAATTCACATGCCGCTCTCCGTTTCTCATGTGCAGTTGGCGGCCACAGAGACAGTTACAGGGTTAAGGTGCTTTTCTGGCATCCTCCATCCCTGATCCGAATCCTGGTACCGCCAGGAGCGATCCCCTGAGCAGGGGAAAGGCGGCGAGACCACCACCAGGTGTGGCTCCAGGCACTATAGTTGAGGGCTATAAAACACAGGGAGCAGGGCTCCTCAGGCTCGCATCCTGTATTCAGTGTGGGGTTCAAACCCCGAGCCTCACACATGCTGGCCTGTGCTCTCCCCAGGGCTTGCCCTGTTTGGCTTTACTCAGCACCGTAATGGGCTCAGGCGAATGCCCGTGCTCTTGTGTGCCCCCTGTTGGGGCGGCATGAAGATGGCTCTTCTGTTCATTGACTGGCTACGGGACATGGGAGGGATTCTGCTTTGGCTGGTACTGGTCATACTGAGCAGACATGTTACTTACATACTTTTGTGCGGACTCAGGTCTTCTATGCTTTGTTTTTTGGGGGGCCACATCTAGCAGTACGCAGGACTGCTCCTGGCTTGGTGTGTGGGGGTCACACCCTGGTAGTGCCAAGGATCCAACCCAAGGCCCAGGTCTTGGAGCTCCCTCCCAGCCTTCTCTTTTTTTACTTTCTTTTGGGGCCACACCTGGCGGTGCTCAGGCATAAATCCTGGCTTTGTGTTCTGGGGTTACACCTGGTGGGCTCCAGGGCCCCAGGGCCAGCTGGGAAGCAGGATCAGCTGTGTGCGAGCTTGTATTCTACCCAATATATTACCTCTCTGGACCTTTCTTCTTTGTTCATTTCCTTTATTTGTGTTTATTTTGCACTGCAGCTGGATGGTGCTCAGGGCTTGCTTCTGCCTCTGCACTTGGGCGCTCCTGGTGCTGCTTGGTGAACCATACACGGTGCCAGGGATCTAACCTGGTTTGGCCACATGTAAAGCAAATGCCTTTAACTATCTCTGAATTATCTCTCTAGTGCTGTTTTGATAATAATTTGAAGAACAAAACTGTCGGATTTCCAAAGTGGCTGCCCCATTTGGCAATCCCACCCTCCAGATGGTGGCGCCCACATGTCCTCTCACCAGTATGGACTGGTCTGACTTTTGGCTTCCACCAGGCTGGCCTCCTGGGTGTCGCACGGTGTCTGCTCATGGCTAAGTGCATTGCCCTCAGTTAGGTTGAGCTGCTTTTCAGGTGCTTATTGGCCCTGGGTGTGTGGCTGGAAAAATGTCTGTTTGGAGCCTTGCCTAGTTTTACATCGGGCATTTGTCTGTTTTATTATTGACCCAAGACTAGCTTCGAGTGTATGGAGCTTTTCTTTCTTTGACCCGAGAGAGTCCAGTACTTAGTGCAAGGGCCTCCAGCCCTGAGGTCCAGCGTCTGCTGTCCCCAGGGCCACTCCACATTTCGTTTTCAGCCTTCAGCGCTTGCAAATCATGTTTGCCCAACACTGAGGAAAGGCCCGAGAATCTTAATGAAATCCAACAGACCTTGCTTTCTTTTTGTTCTGGGGTGTTTAGTTTTTTGGATCATACTTGTGGTGCTCGGGAGCTGATCCTGGCTCTGTGTTCAGGGCTCACTCCTGGCGGGACTCAGAAAACCATAACCAGTGCCCGGATAAACTAAAGCAACCGACCACCTTCACCTCAGAACCATCTCTTGGCTCTGCTTTAGGCAATTAATATAATTTTGTGTTAAATTCCTAGGTGCTTTTTTTGCTTCCATAAATTCTTTTTTTTTTTTTTTTTTGGGCAATGCTCAGGGGTTACTCCTGGCTCTGCACTCAGGAATTACTCCTGGCCGTTCTAGGGGACCATATGGGGTGCTGGGGACTGAACCCAGTTTGGCTGCGTGCAAGGCAAACACCCTACCCGCTGGGCTACTGCTCCGTCCGCTTCCAGAAATTCTTATAGAAGGAAAGTGTTGTCTTGCTGACAAGATTTCTCAGAGGGGCTGGAGAGATGTGGGTAAAGGCGTGCCTGGCACTTGACTTGGGTTTGGTCCCCGGCATCCCATATCATTCCTCGAGCACCGCCAGGATAATTCCTGGAGTGCAGAGCAAGGAGTGACCACTGAGCACTGCCAAAAGACTTTAAAAAAATCAGTTTCCTGAGATTGGGCTCCCTAATTGCTGGGGGTGTGGTGTGTCTGACAGTATGCATCAGGGACCTTGGAAATCTTTCCCTGGCTGAAAGGGTTCTCTGAAATGTAGCCGTCTATTCCCACGCACTGAGTTTCTTCATGAACGCCATCACAGTGCACGGCTTGAAATGGCTTGACTCGAGAGAGGAGTGGCTGCGGGCTGGTCAGGGATGGTCAAGGGAGACTGGATGTGGCCAGGCGCTTTCCGTAGCCATCCGGGATTGTGTGTGTCAGCAGTTAGGGTTCTCATTTCCTCTGCGCTCCCTTTAATGATAACGTCAAGGTCAAGTGCCGTTCTGGGTACAGAGGACTCCGCTTTATATGGAGACTGAGGTCTGCTAGAAACTCTCACCCGACAGTTCGTTTTTTTCTAATTGGTTTATAACCTTTTATTTATTTGTTTATTCTTTTTTGGGTCACACCGCGGCGCTGTTATTCTTGGCCGTGCTTGGGGGACCTTATGGGATGCTGGGGATCAAACCCGGGATGGCCACGTACATGGCAAACACCCTTCCTGCTGTACTGTTGCTCTGGTTCCCCAGTTTTTTTTTTCCTTTTTGGGTCACACCCGCGATGCTTAGGGGTTACATCTGGCTCTGCACTCAGGAATTACTCCTGGCGGTGCTCGGGGACCATATGGGATGCAGCCGACCAAACCGAGGTCGGCTGCGTCAAAGCAAACACCTTACCCACTGTGCTATCGCTCTGGCCCCCACACACAGTTTGTTTTTAAACATAAAATGGACTGGGAAATTTTGTTTTCCTGAAAATCATGATCATTCCTATATTTGTGTGTGTCTGTGTGTAGAAAACTAAGGAAAATAGAAATTTGAGTATTAATACTTCCTTGTGGCTGCTTGTTCAACAAGAAAATAGTATTGTTTAGTACTTTAAGAGAAATGACTTATTTTAGGGGAAATGGTACATTTGAAAGAACAACATCTTGGGGAAATACCAGCACTAGTGTCTTGAGGATCACAGGCTATAAATCCAAACATGCATGTGGCCCCAAGTTTGTTTTGGGAAACATGTGGAG
Organism: Cryptotis parvus; assembly: GCA_021461705.1. Classification (NCBI taxonomy): domain Eukaryota; kingdom Metazoa; phylum Chordata; class Mammalia; order Eulipotyphla; family Soricidae; genus Cryptotis; species Cryptotis parvus. The sequence continues at coordinate 53,349 of JAJIBD010012611.1, read as the reverse complement.
GGCCCAGGCGATAGATAACTCGGGGCCCATACATGTACTTTGCGTGCACAGGAGGCCCAGGTTTGATCCTTGGTTTGTGAATTTCCGCTCTGGAGAAGCCATCTTGAACATGTGCTTCTCTCTTTCTCTCCCCTCACACCTTTCTGAATTAAGTTTCCTAAAATCCTGTCTTCTTTCACACTAGAGAGAGAAAGAGAAGCGGGGCGGGGCGGGGAACCTGGAGCAGAGGTTAAGGCGTTTGCCTTCCATGCGGTTGACCTGGGTTCAATCCCTGGCCCCTGAGCACCATCAGGAGTAACCTCTGAGCGTCGCCATGTGTGACTGGCGGTGGGGTGCTGGCCTTACACATAGCATCCCATATGGTCCCCAGCACAGTCCTGCCAGGAGTGATCCCTGAGAGCAGAGCCAGCAGTGAGCCCTGAGTGCCTGGTGTGGCTCCCAATCCAAAGAAGAAGAAGAAAAAGGGAAATAAGAAAGAACCCGCTTATTATTGGGGTCCTTACTGCGTGCGGGCTGGGCTCTGCCGGGTGACCAGTGCCCGCTGGCCCTGGTGAACTGCCCCTCACGCAGTCTCTACCTCTTGCAGCATCCCGAAAGGCTTCGCCAAAAGCCGGAGCAAAAGTGATACGAAAGGGCGAGGCAGCCCCCAAGGAGAAGACCCTGGACTGTGGCCAGATCGTCTGGGGACTGGCCTTCAGCCCGTGGCCCTCCCCCCCAAGCCGGAAGCTCTGGGTGCGCCACCAGGCCCAGGGGCCCGACACCGCCTGCCTGATCCTGGCCACGGGCCTCAACGATGGGCAGATCAAGATCTGGGAGGTGCAGACTGGTAGGTCCTCTCGGGGAGGGGGCGTAGGGGACTCCGGGTGTGGCAGCTCCTGGCCCTCAGCCGCCTCCCCCAGGGCCAGGGACTGTGGCAGTGACCGCCTCTGCCCCACAGGCCTCCTGCTTTTTGAATCTTTCTGGCCACCTGGACGTGGTGCGGGATCTGAGCTTCACGCCCAGCGGCAGCTTGATCCTGGTCTCTGCGTCTCGGGATAAGACTCTGCGCATTTGGGACCTCAACAGACATGGTAGGGCCCTGGGACCCGGTGCGTCGCCTCCCACTGTCCGGCTCCTAGCCAGGGGCTGTCCCCTCACCCCGCCGGTGAGATTAAAAGCCCACGGTCTGTGTGCACTTTGTAACGTCCAAAGCCTCCAGACCCCCAGCAGCCGGGCGCCCATTTGCCCTCAACATCTGCAGTGACTTTTTTCTCCCTGGGACTGTCGCCTCTGTCTGGGGGGTTCTGTGTTCTGGTGTGAGCACCGCCCGGCCTGTCCCCGCTCTGTGCCAGCCACGTCCCCCTGAATTGAGAACACGTGGGCTCGAAGCCCTGTGGGCCTCCCATTAGGGTTTCTTTGCTGAGTGGCGTCTTCCCTCTTGGAGGCTTCTCTCCGGCCAGCGTAGAGCACCTGGGTCTGGAATCCCAGCCCCTGTCTGGGTCACCTCGTGACGGGGAAAGGTGACGCGGGAAGCACCCAGCGCTGGCCCCCCGAAGCGGCAGGACCCACATTCGAGAGTCCCCAGAATTCTGGCTGAGCCCCGACTGCCCCATTCCAGGAGACGGGCCTGGCCCTGCCTGAGCATCCGATGGTGTGTTTCCTGAGTGTTTCCTCGGATTCCCCCGAGCTCTGCTGGCTTCTGCCCATGGCTGGGGACTTTGCTGTCACACTGCCTGCTGCAGGCCTCTGGGCTAGAATGCCCTCACCAAGGCAGTTCCATTTGGAGAGTTTCCGGGGCAGCTCCCACTGCTTGGGTGGCCTAGAAAGTTTCATAATGTTTGGGGACGGAGGCTGAGGAGAGACAGTGGGGTAGACCAGCCAGGTGCGAGGGGCTGGAAGGTGGCTCAGGCATCTTTCCTTCCTGGGCTACCCTGGAAGTACAAGCTCTCTCATGTCTGCCTGGTGCAAGTGCCCCCAGACACTGCTTCTTTGTGTCCTTGTGGGGACCCCAGGGGTGCTCCAAGACCACCAGCTTGCAGAGCACGTGCTCTTCCATTTGAGCCTGTAACACTCCAGCAAATTCCAGATCTTTCTGCCTGACCACAGCCGGGCATTGAAACCCACTTTCTCCTTGGCCTCTTTTTTTTTTTTTGAGGGGTCACACCCAGCAATGCTCAGGGGTTACTCCTGTCTCTGCACTCAGGAATTACTCCTGGAGGTGCTCAGGGGACCATATGGGATGCCGGGATTGAACTCTGATTGACACAGGCCGGCCACGTGCAAGGCAAACGCCCTACCCGCTGGGCTATCGCTCCGGCCCTCTCCTTGGCCTCTCTGGGTTTTTGCCTCACTCTCCGGCTGTGTTCGCAGAGAGCCTGTCCAGGTGCGTTCACGCTCTGGGCTCTGGAGTGGCGCTGTCCAGCTTGGCTCAGGCCTTTGGCGCTTCCATGAGCGTGCTGTCTTCATGCGCCTGCTCGCCCCGTGAGACTCTCGGCCCATCCTCTGGGCCCTTCACCTGCCGATTCTCAGTGAATTTACCCCCCAAACCGAGGCCTGAAGAGATGCCAGCACCTGAGTGGGCAGCAGACGCCGGCTCAGACCTGTTTGCTGACCCCAGAGCATGTTGTTCCCTATGAGAAGCACTCGGGAAGTGTCAGGCGACTTCAGGCACTATGAGGGGACTAGAGGCACGTTCTCTGCCACCCAAGGGCACCCGCTGCTGTGTCCACCCTTGGTCGCTGACCTCGGTGGGTTTTGGTGCAATAGGAGGGCATAGTTGTCCCTGGGGAGCAGCATTTCTGCTGGCCTGAGAGCTTACAGGTTCTGAGGACAGTCTGGCCCCCTCAACACGGAGGAGGAGAAGGAGGCCGGCCAGGGGAGTGGTATCCCTCCCTGCCCAGGGCCTGCCCTGGCTCACAGGGCACCTTGTTCTCCGCCAGGGAAGCAGCTGCAGGTGCTGTCGGGCCACGTGCAGTGGGTGTACTGCTGCGCCATCTCCGCGGACTCCAGCATGCTCTGCTCCGCGGCCGGGAGAGAGTCGGTGAGAGGCGCAGCCGGGCCGGCAGGGCGTGGGGGAGGCTGGGCTGGCGGCCGTCCTGGACCCCAGAGAGGAGATGGCAGGGGGCAGATGCTCACCTCCGCAGTAATCAAGGATACTCCCGTTTATTTTGAGGTTTGGGCGCCATATCTGGAGGGACTCTAGCTTACTCCTGGCTCTGAGCTCAGGGTTCACTCCTGGTGGACAATATGGGATGCTGGGATCAAACCCGGGCTTGCCACATGCAAGGCAAGCACCTTACACTGCACTGTCAGCCCCTGCGGATGCCTTGAAGGGTTTTCTCCCTCTAGAGGCATAAGGATTTTGTTTCTTTTTGTTTGTTTTGGCTTTATTAGGTCAAGCCCGTAGATGCTCGGGGATTACTCCTGGCTCTGCACTTAGGAATTACTCCTGGCGGTGCTCAGGGGACCACATGGGATGCCGGGGATTGGAAACAGGTTAACTGCAGGCAAGGCAGGTAGATGCCCTACCTCCTGTACTACTGCTCTGGCCGCAAGGTTTTATTATTGGTTGATTGAAGCTTAGGGCCTCACACATGCAAGGCAAGTGCTCAACCACAGGGCTGCATTCCCAGCTCTGGAGTCTCAAGATTTTATTTTTTTTTTATTTATTTTTTTATTTTATTTTATTTTTTTTTTGCTTTTTTGGGGTCACACCTGGCGATGCTCAGGGGTTAGTCCTGGCTCTGCACTCAGGAATTACTCCTGGCGGTGCTCAGGGGACCATATGGGATGCCGGGGATCGAACCCAGGCCGGCATGAGACGGCCGTGCAAGGCAAACGCCCTACCCGCTGGGCTATCTCTCCGGCCCCCTGGAGTCTCAAGATTTTAAACGTCGCTGAGCTCAGAGGTCAGGGGTGGCCCCAAAATGTCAACAAAGATTTTTTAAATTGCAACTAACAGATGGACCAACGTTTTCGTTGAAGCATCTAATTTGAAAACAGCCAGTTAGCACTTCTGTGTCAGATGGGAGGGGGGGCCTGTTGGACTTCGCCCTGAAGTCCTGTTATTTATTGACTGATTCATGCAGGCGTTTCTCTGGCACTCACCTCTCTTGTGTTTGGTCCACACCTGGCCATGCTCAACGCTTACTTCTGGCTCTGTGCTCAGGTATCCTAGCATTGTTGGGGGACCATATGTGGTGCCAGGGATCCAGTCTGGAGTGGCTGCATGCAGGGAAGATGCCTTTGCTAACCTCTGTGCTGTTTATCTGGCCTCTTGCCTCTCTGTTGTTGGTTTCCAAGATATTAGAAACCCAAGAAGCGTTTGGGAACAGTGTTTTGTATCTGCATTAAGCTCTTGTGCTGTGACGGGTAAGTTCAGGGCCAGGGTGAGTGCTAAGCATGCAGGAGCCCTGGACTCAGTGCCTGGCACCCCTCGGTCCCCACACAGCGCCAAGAGTGACTCTTCAGCAGTCCTGGATGTTGCCCCCAAACCAAAAGAAACGAAGTTCACCATTGCATAGAGCCCAGTGTTGAATCCGCTGGTCAGGTTTGGGACTCGGGGAAAGTGAATTTCCTGGAAGGAAAGAAAATTTCTTCTTTCCATGATTTGCAACCAGGTTCACGGTAACATGCGTTCAGGGCGGGTTTTCTTGATCCTGGAGCCCTTGGCCATCCCAGACTCACTTCTGACCCCTGGTCTTTGTGTGTGCATGAAAGGACAGAGGGCCTTGACTTGGCAGTCACATGCACCGTGTGTTTGCAGGCGGCTCGGACACGGGGCTCAGCGGGCTTGCCTGACCTCTCTCGGATGGCCGCGGGAAGCACGTTTGTCAGGCATGTCCTGCTTACATGGCTAAAGACTCTCCACCTCAGGGCTGGGTAGTTCTGTGGGTAGCGCACTTGCCTTTGCACACGACCCAAATCCAGGTTTGCTCCCTGGCACCTTATAGTTCCCTGAGTTCCGCCAGGAGTCATCCCTGAGCATGCTGGGTGTGGCTATAAAAAACCAATTTTCCACCTCAGGTATGGGGAGATTGCAGGGGGCAGTAAGGGGGCTTAAGGCTCTGGCCTTGCATGCCCTAGTCAGCCTTGGTTGGATCCCTGGAACCCTATGGGGTGCCCCTCCAGGGAGTGATCCCTGAGCACAGAGCCAGGAGTGATCCTGAGCACAGAGCCAGGAGTGATCCCTGAGCACAGAGCCAGGAGTGATCCCTGAGCACAGAGCCAGGAGTGATCCCTGAGCACAGAGCCAGGAGTGATCCTGAGCACCCCCAGATGTGATCCCCAAACCAAAGAATTTCTACCTGTTCCTTGAGCCCATCATTATAATGTGTCTGGAAGAGCTGCTGGCGGGTAGGACGCTGTCCTGGCACAGGCCTGCCCGCCGGCCTCACCACCCCCCACCCCGCAGGTCCTGCTCTGGAGCATGCGCTCCTACACGCTGATCCGTAAACTGGAGGGCCACCAGAGCAGTGTCGTCTCCTGCGACTTCTCCCCAGACTCAGCCCTGCTGGTCACGGCCTCCTACGACACCAACGTCATCATGTGGGACCCCTACACTGGCGAGAGGCTGAGGGGCGCTCCAGTAAGGACCCTCTCCTCTCTCTCCCCAATGTGTGGGGGGCTGGGTGGGGAACACATCCCGCACAGAGCCCGGGCAGGGGCGGCGCCTCTGGCACCCGTGTGGGGCGCTTCAGGATCTGCAGTTTCAGGGGGGAGACCGAGGCCCCCGCCCCAGATGAAGCACGATGGCGCCAGTGACTCTGGCCCACCCAGGCTCTCTCTCCACGACCTCCGTGCTCGCCTGCAGCCCTGCGCTGCTAAAACCTTGTTCCATTGCTGGGCCTGCCTGTAATGACGGCGTCTCAGCCTTGGAGAGTTGCCTGGTCCCACCTGGGCTACCCTGGGGGAGGGCCAGGCTTGGAGGCTACCCTGGGAGCCTGAGAAATCCTTTTCCCCAGTCATCCACACCAGGGGGGTCTTCTGAGGGGACCCAGGAGGCCCTTCAAAGTCTCCCCCCAAGCCCACGTTCCCTTCCCCTGCAGCCACACCCAGCTCGACCCCTGCCATGGACGACAGCGGCGTCCACCTGAGTGCCCTGCGGTCTGTGTGCTTCTCTCCCGAAGGCTTGTACCTCGCCACGGTGGCAGATGACAGGTGAGTCACGCCACTGTCCCTCTGGGCCCCAGGAGTTCCTGGCAAACCTTCCTGGCAAGGCCCTGGGGGGACCAGGCCCCTGTCCCCACGGTGCTGTCCCTCCCATCTCCGCACAGGCTGCTCAGGATCTGGGCCCTGGAGCTGAAAGCACCCGTCGCGTTGGCGCCCGATGACCAACGGGCTCTGCTGCACCTTCTTCCCGCATGGCGGAGTCATTGCCACAGGGTGTGTATCCGCTGCAGCCTACGGAGGCATCGAGCCCCGTCTGGCCGCTGGCATCTCTTCTCCCCGACTTCTAATATTTAACCAACCTGCAGTTCAGGCTGTGGTAAAGGGCCACTGAATGGGCCAAGTCCTCTGGGGGCAGAAAGACAGACACAGAAGGTGCGAGCGATAGCCCAGCGGGTAGGGCGTTTGCCTTGCACGCGGCCGGCCCATGCCGGCCTGGGTTCGATCCTCGACATCCCATATGGTCCCTCGAGCACCGCCAGGAGTGATTCCTGAGTGCAGAGCCAGGAGAAACCCCTGAGCATTGCCGGGTGTGACTCCAAAAAAGCAAAAAAACAAAAAAAGGGCAGAATTAGAGGGCAACCATCTGGGGCAAGAGCGTTCCTGGAAGTGGGTGAAGGAACCCCTGGCCTGGGTGGGCTTCAGAAGGGGCAGCACCGACCTCTCCAGCGTCCCCAGGGGCAGTGGAGACAGCAGCCCCATCTCAGGCGCCGGTTTCTGCTTCGTTTCAGGACAAGGGACGGTCACGTCCAGTTCTGGACAGCCCCGCGGGTCCTTTCGTCACTGAAGCACTTATGCCGGAAGGCCCTTCGGAGCTTCCTGACCACGTACCAAGTGCTCGCACTGCCAATCCCCAAGAAGATGAAAGAGTTCCTCACCTACAGGACTTTCTGAGCCCACCTCGGCCACCCCAGGACCAGCCCTCTGGCCAAGGCGCAGCTGCTCCCAGCGTGGGTTCAGGACTGGACCAGAAGGGAGCAAAGCTGGACTCCGGTGGTCTCTGGCCCCAGGGGCACATGATAGTGAGGTTGGGGGTGTTTGGGGAGGGCTTCTGCGCGCTCGCAGGCTGGTCCACGTAGAAACCGGGGTGTGTCGCCTCCTAGTGGTTTTTGGCTCGTGTGCAGTGACCGATGTGGGTGAGTGTCCCAGGGGGCCCCCAGAGGCCCTTTCCTGTCTTGTCCTGTCCTTGTCGTGGTGTGAAATTCTCCTGTGCTTCCTCCAGCAGCCGCCTGGGATCAGCAGGGCCGGCAGAGCTGGCTGCCAGCCGTGCCCTGGGCCGCTGAGATGCCGGGTTGGCTCTGGGGGAGCAGGGCGTGTGTGTGCTGCGTGTGTCCAGGCCCAGCTGCATGGTTCGTGAGTTGTCCGTGGGTTGCCGTTCATGAGCGTATTTATTTGTATTTCCTCAGCAGATGTTATGGTACAACCGTCTCTCTCCACGGTATCTAAGCCCGCCTGCTACAGCGCCGCGGGCTGGCGTCCTGCATCATCATCCGGCTGAGGCGCTGCTCTCTGAGCTGCCTTTGCTGCTTAACCTCCAACAACTCATCAGCCATTTCGGCCTGACCCCCGCCCCCACCCCCAGTAACTGCCCAGTACTGGGCTTCCTCTGGCATTGGGGTCTCCGAGCAAGGCCCCTCCCCAACGAAACCGGCCTTTGGAGACTAATATATTTTAAATTATTTTCAAGCAAAGGCCACACTATCTCCTTTGACTTTGCTATTGGGTGCCTGGCTGTGATATAAATGTGGGCTTCTCTCCTCACCTCCTCTGGGGCTGGAGAAAAACCTTTCTAGAAGAGGATTCTGGAAGGCAAAAGTGAAGCTTGGGGCACGTTTCTTTCCTTTCTCTCCAACCCCCTCACACCATCGTGAAGTCACTTTTTTGAAACAGGCGCAGGCATCAGGCCGTGAGCGAGCTACAGGGGAGGGGGTTTGAGGTGACCCTTCGTGAGATCCAGAGGCTCCAGGCGGAGCCTGTGAACTCCCACAGGTGTCCCGTGGGCGAGTCCTCTGACCAGCACCTTCCTACCCTCTCCAGCCCCCATCGGGTTTGCCACGGGCCACAGGATAGAGTCCACACCCTTCCCCCATGCCGGGAGCAGGAGAGTTGCGCGCGAAGCTGCTGCTTTGTTGAACACTACGGTCGGTCTGTCAGCGGAGCCACTGCTGCGGGCTTCCATCGGGCCCTCCCAGGTGAAAGGGGGAGCCCTGCACAGCCGCTGGCCTCAGTGGCATCATGGGAAGTGAAAATCCTCTACTGTCCACATCATTAGGAACCTGTGAATAACTCTTGTACTTCAAGAGAAATAAAAAGACCAGTTTTCAAAGGAAGAGAATAGAGTCTTTTACTGGTTTTTTTTTTTAATTTTATCATGTGAGATAACAATTAACAAGGATGTTCATAATTTCTTTTGTTTTTATTTTGGATATTGGGGTCACATCCAACAATGCCCAGGAGTTACTCCTGGCTCTGCACTCAGGAATTACTCCTGGCGGTGCTCGGGGACCATATGGGATGCAGGGATGGAACCTGGGTCGGCCAGGTGCAAGGCAGGCGGCCTCCCGGATGCACCATTGCTCTGGCCCTCGGGTCTGTTTTATGCGGGTAGGATGACTTGGGGGGTAGCAATCCACGGACACCATTCCACATAGAGGATGGCAGGTTACATTTACCAGCGTAATTGAGACACTGTGCCTGGAGCCGGCAGAAGCCTAGTGTACTTTCTACGTGCCCCAGTGCCGCTGAAACAAAAGCCAAGCCAACCTGTGGACATACTAGATTTCAAAGTCTTTCCAAAAGCGAATGGGCCTAATCCCTGCTGGCTGCAAAGCAAGGCTTGGAGAGGCTGAAGAAAGTGGGTTGTTTTGTCCTATAAAGGCTGAGGAGATATGAGGAGACAAGCACGTCACGGCTGTTCTGTACGTCCCCAGCTTAGAGCCCACCAACCTGTGCCTGGACCAGGCCCCCAGCCTCAGAAAGCCAGGGATGAGAGCTGGGCCCCAGCGTGAGCGGCTCACCCTGTAACCAGCCCCTTTTCCCGACACTGCAGGGCTCCGCCTTAGGCATCCGTGACAATCAGGTCTCGGGTGACTTGGAAGGCCGCAATGAGGGAGCTCAGCTGGATCTTCTCGCTGGTGCCGGCAGACAGTCTGTACCTGAGGGACACGGAGACCGAGGTAAGGGCAGCCTCGAGGGACCCAGGTCAGGGCCAGGCGATGGGGTGTGTGCGCCCTGATCAGCAATTGGACCCTTCAGTGCTGATTCAGCTCCAATCATCAGCGTCTGGGCCTGCAGAATGATGCCACCTATGGTGGGCCCCCACACACACTGCGAGGGGTTATTCTGGTTTTCGCTCCTGGTTGCTCAGGGGACCCTGAAATGCTGGGGGCTCCCTACGTACAGAGCATGTGCTCCGGCCCTCGGAGCTACCCTCCCAGCCTGAGGGATTCGGAGATTTTGCTCCCTTTCTGCCCGTGCCTGTGGTCTCGCCCGAGCAGCAGGATGCCTCACCTCTTCTTGCCTGCTGCCAAGTTCCCAGCCCCTGAGCACAGACCCTGCAATTCCAGTGTAGCCCTGCGCAGCCGGCTAATGGGTGCCTGTGTCTTGCGGTGACGGCCGAGAGCTGGCCTGGGTTGACATCTACGTGAACCCAATGCTTTTGTCTCCTTAAATGATAGCTGCTCGCTCTACCGGGTCTAATAACTCTGTTTACCAGACCAGGCAAAGGGGAAACCTGAGTTCATGTTTACTTTTCCCCCAATATGATGCTGCATGCCGAAAGGCCTTCTAAGAGCTGTCAACCAGCCGTCCCCGCTCACCCTCGGGTCTGCGTGGGGCGCCTCCTGCCCAGGTTCCTGGAGGCCCCCAGCACAGCCGAGCGTGCCGACCTTCCGTCTGTCTGCTCTGCAACACCACCCCCGTCTTGCCCCTTTTTGGACACCCCAAACCAGATGGCACCACACGGGAATGATAGAGCAGGGGTGAAGCCAGGGGGTCCGATCTCAGCGGGGGAGGAGGCCCTTACTCAATGTCCGCCATCTTGGTTAGTAGATGTATTCGAACTGGCGCTGGGAAGTCCACTGGGGAGGAAAAGAAGCTGGCGTGAGTGAGGCCCAGCTCTCCGCATGCCTCTAAGGAAGCACGACTTGGAGCACTTTTCACTCTTCCTCCCTCTCCCAGCGGCGATGCTCTGCCGTGAAGCCAAAACCCCAGCTCCAAGCAGGTTCCAGAGATGAGCAGAACACACGCACCCCACAGCCCGGCAGTGCTCCCAGCTCTGTGCTCAAGAATCCCTCCTGGTGGGTCTCATGGGACCAGGTAGGGTGCTGGGGATCGGATTCAGTTCACGTGTGCCAGGCAAGTGCCTGACGCTGTACTATCTCTCCGGCCCTGGGAACAAAGTCTAAAGTAGCAAGACAAAAGTTGAACCTGAGGGGGCCGGAGGCGATAGTTCAGCCAACCCAGGTGCGATCCCTAGAACCCCATATGGTCCCCCCAGCACCGCCAGGAGTAATTCCTGAGTGCAGAGCCAGGAGTAATCCCTGAGCATCACCGGGTATGACCCAAAAGAAAAATAACAATCTGCGTGACAGGTTTAGATTTCACTCCTGTCCTGGGCATCCGAGTCAGGCAGACGCTCGCTCCCCAGCCCAGAACCTAGAGGGGGCCGCCTTCCCTCAGGCTTCTCCCCCAGGGCCCCACTTACCTCTGTGCACGAACAGGTGGATCTCGGTGAGGATGTCGTGCAAGGCCAAGCCCTTCAGCGTCTTCAGCGCCATGATCTCTGCACATGCAGTGAAGGCGGAGAGCGAGTGCCCGCCTCCCAGAGCAGCCCCCTTCCCATCGGAAACTGCAGTGTTGCCCCTGATCCTTGACCCCTCTAGTCTAGACCAGCTCTGCCCATCGACGAGGGCTTTCTGGAAGGTGAGCGTGCAGGGAGAAGCCACTGAGCACAGGCACCAGCAGCCAGCACGAAGCCTGTTCCTCGGGTTCAGTTTCGTCTTGCTGTTTAAAACTTTGTTCCCAGGGCGGGAAGATAGTACCGGGTCAGGGACTTGCCTGGCACACACGAAGCCCCCGACCTGAGCTTGATCCCCGGTACCCTAGATGATCCCTTGAGACCCGCCAGGAGGGGTTCCTGAGCACAGAGCTGGGAGCACTGCCGGGTGCGGCCCGGAGAGAACCACCCTCCCCTGCTGTCTGTGGCCTAACGGGTTGGACCGGGTCCTGGACAGGTCCTGCAGGGGACCCTGGCCGCCCCAAAGGATACTCCTGTAGGCCGTGGTGAAGTCCAGGTTCAGCATCCAGTCCAGGATGTTGGCGATGTCGACCCTGAGCGGGTGCCCTGTACAAGTGTAGACCGTCTCCTCCGTCACCTTCCCGAAGGCCATGTGGGTGCTCTGTGCAGAGGGCAATATGAGGGGCGGCAGGAGCCCAGGGGGTGGGCGGGGACCCAGCTGTCCTTTCACCCCAACCTCTACCCCTCGCGGCAGGCGCCCTTGGGAGATGCCGGGCCCTTCCCTGGAGCTTCCTCACTTCGGAACTGCTGGGGTGTTGCTTGGCTTGGTCGCACTCAGTGCACGGCAAGCACCTCACCCCTGCAAGGCCTCTCTGGCCCTGCAAACTGCTGAGTCAATGACCCGAACCAGAGCTGGCCAGAGGGGAGGCCTGCTGACCACGTGGGGCCGCGCGATGTCCACCCGACAGGACGTCCCTACCTGCAGGATGTTCAGAGCCCGCCGCATGTCCCCCACTGGAGAGGGTCACCAGAGCCTTCATCCCATCCTCACTCACGTCCACTCTGGAAGGAGAGCAGGAAGTCACCACTGCCCTTCACGAGGCCAGTCTGATGGACTCGGCGGCCTGGAGCTCCTCCAGGAATGAGTGAGTGGCCGGGGGACCATCAGGCTCGCAGGCCCCCGAGAGGAAGCAGGGAAGGGTGGAGCGGCGGCCTGAAATTCAGACTGCAGGACGCCTTGCCCAGGGGCGCCTCACAGCAGCAGGCCCGGCCCCACCCCAGGTCCCATCCCAGAGTGGCGACTCCCACTGGCTCCGTGTCTGGCTTCCAGATCCGCCCGACTGTGACGCCTCGGACCCACGGCCCCAGCAACAGCAGTGCTGAGATGAGGTGGGAGCAACTGGGAGTGCTCAGGGCCGAGGAAGAGTCACCGCCATCCAAGGCTGGGGAACGTGCGGGAAACAGCTCACGGCCGCAGCCTCGGCGCAGTCCCTGAGAAACATCCGCACCCAGCCGGCACTTACTTCTCTTCCTCTATGACGTGCTCCAGCCGGGGGGACCATGAGCTCGGGGTCAGCGGGCCAAGCGGAACCGCGTGCACCGGGACTGCAGGGCGGGATGATCTTGGACAGGTAGTTACAGATGAGGCAGAAGCGGGTGTTTTCCGTGAATTTCTCGATCACTGGTGCGGGACAGAAGAGCACCGAGCATCAACGAGCCCGCCCACCCGCCAGCACCCCCGCCTGCGGGTCTCCGGTAGGACTCAGCAGAGCGGACAGTGGGGCTCACGCATGCTGGGGCGTGGGCAGCTCCCACGGACGTCCCCCCAATCTGCTGCCTCTGTCTCCCTCGACAGCTGCTGCTCCTGCTACGTCCCCACTGCCCAGGTAGGAAGCCAGTCCTGCTGTTTGCGGAAAACCCGGCTTAGTGACGGTCCACCTGTCTCCGACCATGGAGGGCTGGGTTTCTGCAGGCCACAATAACCCCGATTCTGAGAGGCCTGACACCAGGTCCCGCTGTGAGGACCCAGGGCTGCTGGGGGTGCTGGGCCCAGCCTGACAGCTGCCCAGTTCTTAGTCCTTGACTTACCTGAGGGACCCCCACACCATGCACACTCAACCTAACCCGTTTGTAACTACCCAGGATCTTGTGTTTTGGGGCCACACCCAGCAGTCCTCAAGGGTGACTCTAGTCCTGTACTCAGGAATTACACCTGGCAGGCTTCAGGGAACTGTATGGGGATGCTGGGGATCAAACCCGCATCGGCTGTGTGCAAAGCAGGTGCTCTCCCTGCTATGCTATGGTGCTGGCCTGACCTAGAATCTTTTTCTCCATTTGTTTATTCAGGGGTTTACTCCCAGTGACTCTAAGCTACCCAGGCCGGACAGTCAGTGCTCGACTTTGGCAAGGCAGCGCCTCTTGGACCATGCAGTGCCAGAGATCGCACCAGGGCCAGCCGCATGCACGGAAGCACCTTCATCCCTGTCCCCGCCCAAGCCTCCTGACTCAGAATCCTAAGTCGAGAGACTGTGATGGGCCTTTTCAAAGCCAACGCAGCTGCGCCGGGCTCCAGAGCACAGCGGTCAGAGAACTCTACAGCGGGAAGGGGCTGGGCCTTGCATGTGGGAGACGGTGGTTTTCCCCCAGGCACTGCCAGGAGCAGCTCTGGTGATGGCCAGGTGTGGTCCCCAAACCCAAGAGTAGAAAACAAAGACGGGAGGGCTGGGGACAAGAGGAAGGACAGATGGAAGGGAAAGGGAGGGCGGGAAGGACGGAGAAGGAAGGGGAGGAAGGGGCGGAGGGCGGGGCGGGCCAGCCCTCCCCTCCAGGGAGCAGCTTCTCCGCAAGTGTCCCCACGTCCCTGCACCACGTAGGGCGGCTTCCTAGGTGCCACCGGTGTCAGGGCTATCATTTTCCTGCCCAAGCGAGCGCCAAGGCCACCAGCAGCTCAGGGATGAAGACGGCCCATCTCGGGGTCAGGCCTCCATGGAACGGGGCCGGGGAAGGAGGGCAGCACCTGGTCATACGAACAGCCAACAGGCCATGACCTCCGACCGCAGGGCACCCCACCGACAGAGAGGATGGCTCTGTCCCTGGTGGTGCAACTTAGACACAGTGGAGCGCCCTCTCTAGGCCAGAGGAGAGGCGAGCACAGAGCCCCGGGCCCACCGACTCCCAGGCGCACCCAGCCAGCAGCCGGGCACTCACCTCTGCGCAAGGCGTTCTGGGCATCTTGAGTCATGGCGTCGGCTTCGTCCAGAATCACCAGTTTAAAGCCTTTCCTGGGAGAACAAAGCCAGCATGTGACAATTCTGACCCAGGAGTAAGCGGCTCCTCCAGGCCTCGCCTCCAAGCCCTCTGAACAGACCCCACAGCCCGGTCGCCTCCTGCCCTGGCCCTCACAGGGCTGGGCACGCCCGCAGGCCTCCCTCCCCTCCTCACCCCTGCCCTCCCCTCCCCAGCCTCCAGCCCCAGCTCCTGTCTTCTGAAACCAACACCCTAGTTCTCCGTCACCTTCTAGTTCTCGGTCTGCTGATTACGTGACCTTAATGCTTCCCAGAGAAGGTGATAATGTCAGTTGGATGCTATTTTTATATTCCCATTGTTAACTTTTTATTTTGTTTCGGCTTTTGGCCATACCCAGCTATACTGAGAGGTTACTCCTGGCGGTGTTCAGGGAACGATACAGGGTGCAGGGGATCGAGCCGGGTAGGCTGTGTGCTGGGCAACGCCTCCCGTTTCTCTCCAGGCTGGTCTTGCCAAAATCATTTTCTTCTTCTTCTTTTTTTTTTTTTTTTTTGTGGGCGGGAGTTTGGGAAAAGGGTAAATCTGGCAGTGCAGAGAACTTACACTGGCTCTGAGCTCAGGGATCACTCCTGGTGGGTGTTGGGGGGGAGAAACCATAACGTGGTACCAGATATTGAACCCGGATCAGCCATGTGCCACACAAGGGCCTCATCCACTGAACTATTACTGCAGCCCACTGCCTATACCATTTTCTTTCTTTTCTTTTTTTTTTCCCAAACTTTAACCATCCAACAAAAGTAACCGGAAGGAGATTAAAAAATTGAGATTAAAAAATTAAAAAATCCCACCAATCAAAACCCACAGAGAGAAACCATGCCGAGTCCTTACTTAAAGATGGTCCTCGTGCTGGCGAAGCTCAGGATAGGGCCCCGGACGATGTCGATCCCTCGGTCGTCTGAAGCATTGAGCTGAGCGGGGAGAGAAGCCGGTGAGAGCGTGCCAGTGCACCCGGGCATGTCACCTTCCGCCAGGCCTGAAGACAGACAGGTCAGGAGCAGGCGTTGCTAGAAAGCTAGAGGACACTCGCCACACTCCCGGCTCCACAACGGTGCCTCTGCACATGGAAAGTCCAGTGGCCAGGGGCAGTCAGCCCCTGCTGACCTCCAGGGCATGCTCTAACATCCTGCTTCACCCCGCATCCTGCCTGGGCACCTGACCCCAACCTGGTGTCAGAGGGTGAGGAAGCTGTGAGCCAGTGGACCAGGTGAGCACAAGTAGCCAAGCAGCTGCCAAGTGTGAGTCAAAGCTGGGAAGAGCAAAGGAAACACCTGACCCCTGTGAATGCCAAGAGCAGCCCAGACCAAGAGCGTCCACACGGACCGGAGGGAGGGTTATGCTAGCTGCCGGAGGGGCTGGCCTTTATAACAAGCAGAATGCGACGCGGTTCATCAATAAATGCTGGATTTAGAGATGACTACAAGAGTATGCTACCCGCACAGCAGAGCCTGGCAAGCTACCCGTGTCGTATTTGATATGCCAGATACCAGTAACAATTATAGACCTCATTCCCATGATCTGATGGAATGGTTTGAGGCTCTTTATGTTCCTGGAGCAAGCAGGTGCCCTTGGGCTCTACTTGCATGAGACAGGTCATATGGAGATGTTACTGGTGCCCGCTCAAGCAAATCGAAGATGAACGGGAAGACAGTGATACAGTGATGCAGAATGCGACGTGAGGGTGGGCTCCAACACTCAGAGCACATACTCGGTGTGTAGAGACCCTGAGCCAGCTCCTGCCCCCCATGGATGGGGCCTGGTGGCCCCTCAGCCCGGTGACGGCACCCAGGCCACGCCTCTCCTGGAGCGGCCTGCTCTTCCCTGCCAATGCAGGAGAAAGTTCCCTATTCCACAAACACCGCCAGAATGAAAAGCGAGTGGAGGGACCTGAACACAGCAGGTAGGGGAAAGTGTTTGCTTGCACATAGCCGAGCTGGGTTTGATCCCCAGCATCCTGAATGGACCCCCGAGCACTACCAAGAATAATTCCTGAGTGCAGAGTCAGGAGTAACCCCTAAGCATTGCTGGGTGTGACTCAGAAAGCAAAAAAAAAAAAATCCCGAAAAGGTGAGGGGACGGTCATCCCCACAGGGTGAGAATGCTCCAATTCACCTCCAAGACCATGGAGCCAAATTCCTTCTCTTTGTACAGCTGCTTGGCACACGCCAGGATGGTGGACGTCTTCCCAGTACCGGGGGCCATAGAGAAGTAGATGGGGCAGTCGGTCTTCACTGATGAATTTCTGAACTGCGGGTTGGCAGAAAGAGAAAGGACGGCGATTTAGCAGAGAGCTGCAGCGTCCACCACCAGCACCGACACTCTGTTCGATTCAGAGGCAAGAACCAAGGGCCAGAAAGCTCTCAGGTCTTCAAACCAGGATCCCCAGGACCGAGCAGTCCCTCAGACGATGACTCAGCAGAGAGCCGCACCAGCACAGGCCTTTCCCGAGCCTGCGAGCAGGACACTTACTGGTACTCAGAATGTCCTGATGAGAAATGAGGTCCCCCAGCGTCTGCGGCCGGTATTTCTCAACCCTGAAAGACAGCGAGGGCACGGGGTTATGTGTCAACGTGCCCTTTCATCACCCAAAACGGAAGCGAAACAAAAGCCTGTGACTTTGCACACACAGGCCGGCAGTTCTCAACCTGGTGACGTTGTTCCATTGTCACATGCAGGTGGAGCGGGGCTGGTGTCCCAGGAGCAGGCACCAGGGTTGCCACCAAACTCCCCACCATGGACGGGACAGTCGTTGTGTCCCTTGGACGCCCAGTCTCAACTGGGCTGAGGTCAAAGAACTGCTTAAAGGTCACCTCTCGGGCTGCTTTGAACCTACACCTGGACGGCATCGATGACTCAAAAATGAACAAAAAATGAAACTCGGACGCCAACCAACGCACCATGCAGGCCCACACCTTCAGCACGTCCTCAGCAAGGGAGGAAGGAGGTCACAGGCGCTACCGTGCGGAAGCGCTTGAAATCATGGGGCCAGATGGCAGGAGGCAGCCAGAGGACTCAACTGTGATGGTCCCTTTATACAAATCCCCAAACCCCGCTGAATCCCGGCCAGCAGCGGCTGCCAAAGGGTGAAGGAGGCGCAGGTAGAGAAAGGGATGGAACCGTCCCTTCCACGTAGTTACAGCGGCCCATGGTGGTCACTCTCTGTGCATGTTTACCATCATAAAAAGTCACCCAAACTGGTTGGTTCTTAGCCAAGAACTCAAACGCTTTCTGGAATTAAGCCAAAACCCATCTATGTCTTAGAGAATTCCTAAGTTCTGAATCTAAATCTTAGCCGTGTTCTATTTATTTGGCTCTTTTCTTTTTATGCTTTTTGGGTCACACCCAGCGATGCTCAGGGGACCATATGGGATGCTGGGGATCAAACCAGGGCCAGCCTCGTGCAAGATAAACACTCCCCCTTTTTTTTTTTGCTTACTTTTATTTGGCTTTCGGGCCACACTCAGTGGTGCGCAGGGGTCACCCTGGCAGGGCTGGGAGGACCATTTGGGATGGCAGAGATTGAACCCAGCTCACTTGGTTGGAAGCCCACACAGCACTGGGCCCCTAGGCCTGTTTTCTAGCCTGGGGTCTTGGAACACCACCTATGCCCTGTTATTATAGATATAACCTCTAAGGAGATAACTGTTAGCATCAAATTAGTATTTATTATTACTATTATGTGGGCCACAATCAAAGGGTGCTGTTGGGGCGAGGAAGAGGATCTTGCACAAAGGTGGAGGGAATCAAAGGCTGCGTAAGGGACACAATGTGATTCTGCTGTAAATTGAAATATATAAATCTGGGGCGTTCGGAGAGCAGGGAGGGCGTCTGCCTTGCACAACGCCAACCGGGGTTTCTTCCCAGGACATCCCATAGCGTCCCCCGAACACCGCCAAGAGTTAATTCCTGAGCATAGAGCCAGGAGTAGCCCCTGAGCAATGCCAGCTGTGGCCCCAAAACTATATATACCTACACACATACATATACGTACACACGTATACACAAATCACATAAAAACAACAGTAAGAGAAAAGAGGAGATCTGGGCAGAGGAGACTGTCACAGAAGTAAGATCGAATCTGTCAACCGGGCTCGAAAATCGCTTTCCGCGGGGGATGGGGGAGACGCGGCGGAAGCCCCAAATAGAAGCGAGGGGGAAGTGGGAATGGGGGTGTCCGGCGGCATCGGGGGCTCCGCACGGGCCGCAGGTGCTTCTCCCGCAGCAGCCGGGCCTCCTCCTACCAGGGCAGGTTCCTCATCTTGGCCACCGAGGTCTCCATGGCGGGGACAAGAGAGAGCGGCAGGGCCTGCCGACTTTCCCCGAAGGCTGCAGAGACGGCGGCCAGGGTCCGAAGCCCAGACCCCAGGCACTTAAGGGTTCGCGCGCAAACGCAACTCTCGCGAGACTCTGCCGCCGCCGACTTCCGACTTCCTCTCTTGGCCCCGCCCCCGGTTGCTAGGCCGCCGGTTGCCAGGTAACGAGAGGCGCCGGAAGCCAGCCGGCCTCCGACCGGGCTGTTCTTGCTGCAGCGGCTGCTACCGGGCGGAGAAGCTTCCAGAGCGGGCGCTAGCGGTTCACCCCCGTGCAATGCAGCCGCCAGTCATGACACACCATGGTCGAGTGGTCAGGGCCCCGTGCAGGCGTCACCAAAGCTCAAACACCGTCCAAAGGAGCCCACCGTGGCCAGAGCTAAAAAGTATCCCGAGGGAAAAATATGACAGGGCCAGTTCTAGGTGGAAGAAGCCCCCTGGAAGGTTTGCCCTTTCCCTAATGCTGGAGGTGAGTGCTTGGAAATGGAAAACAGCCTCCAACAAAAAACAGTTCCAAATCCTTGACCCGAAAACCAACCTCCAGGAACACCTGGGGGGGTCGCGGGGTGGGGGCGCACGGAGTGATAGCACGACCCAGCGTATGCGCTTGCCTTGCTTGGCTGACCCAGGTTCGGGTCCCGGCATATGTCCCCCGAGGCCTGCCAGGACCTGAGCACAGCGTCAGGAATAAGCCCTGAGCACAGCCCCGTGTGGCCTGGCCCAAATATTAAAACAGAATCCAGGGAGAGTGGATAAGGCACTTTTGCCTCGCTCACATCGTGCCGGGTTTGATCCCAGAGATTCCATATGGTCCTCTGAGTTCTGCCAGGAATAATTCCTAAGTGCAGGGCCAGGAATAACCTTTGAGTATCTCTGGGTGTGACCCCAAAACAGAACAAACAACTCATAAACGTCCCCAGAGCTAAAAATAAACCCCATCCAGGTTAATATGTGTAGCTGGAAAGGGCTGATTCATAACACAGAGGAAATGGTCCTTGGATCTGCAGATAATTGCAGAGAAGGGCTATCAAAATGTTAGAAGTGTCACCCCCCAGGCTGAGGGGATTTGAGTGTGTGTGTGTGTGTGTGTGTGTGTGCACACACGCGTACATGCTATACCTGATCCATACTTTTATTCATTCATTCATTCATTCATTTATTGCTTTTTTGGGTCATACCCGGTGATGCTCAGGGGTTACTCCCTGATTCTGCACTCAGGAATTACTCCTGGTGGTGCTCAGGGGACCATATGGGATGCTGGGGATCGAACCCAGGGCGGCCTGTGCAAGGCAAACACCCTACCCGCTGGGCTATCGCTCCGGCCCTGATCCATACTTTCTAAGCATGAGTGTGTACTGAACCTACAAGAGGGCTTGTGAAAGATTATTGCAGGGAAGGGAGGTGGCCTGAGGTCATCAGTGACAGGAAGCGGCTGCCCTTGGCCCCTCATGGCATCACTGTCACCCAAGCTAGGGGCAGAATAGAGGGACAGTGGACGGTGGCAGATATGGCTTCATTCTCCCTAGCCCCTGCCCAGGGATCCAAGAAAAGGAGCCAAGATGGTTCACTATCTGCCCAGGGGCCCCTCTCTGCTTCTTCAGGGCGCTTCTACTCTGACCTCACCTGGTGGGCAGTCCCCTACTTGGTCTCTGGTCAGTTGCTTCTCTCTTCCTCTGTGAGGATGAAGTGACTTTGTGATATTTGTGAAGTAGCCTGGCTCCAGCCATCACTCTCTTCTTTTAAAAGTTTCCTCTAAAGAACAGGCAGGGATGGGCCGGAGAGATAATATCCCGATTCAAGCACTTGCATGCAACCGACTTGGTTCCATCCCCAGCAGGCTTGTGATCCCCCAGGCACTGCTGGGGTGACCCTGGAGCACCAAACTGGGAGTAAACCCTGAGCATCACAGGTGTGGCCCAACCCTCTGCAGACCCCCAAAAAAAAAAAAAAAAAAAAAACCAGAATTGGCAGGGGTGGAGGGTGAGTCAGGGAGAACTTGGCCTCTGACTCAATAGACGGAGCATAAAGTTGCCTGTCCATGGGACCAGCACAATGGCACGATGAGTAAGGCACTTGCCTCGCATGAGGGTTTGATTCCCGCATCCCATGTGGTCCCCACAAGCACCGCCAGGAGTGATCCCTGAGTGCAGAGCCAAAAATAAGCCCTGAGCATAGCTGGGTGTGAGTCCCCAATCCCATGCAATAAAATAAAATAAGTTTTCTTTCCCAGTGCAGGTGGTCATCGGAAAGGCAGAGAAAGAAGACTTCGCTTCCAGAGTCACCAAATCCATCTTCTCTGCCCTCAGACACGTGGACTCATCCTCGTGTTTTGGGTTTGGCCCAAGTGACACCACCAGCGTACCCACAGACAGCTCAGCGTGAATCATTGTAAGCATCTCTATTTTCTTTGGGTTCTGCTTTCTCAGGAAAATGTTCAGTTAAAATACCACAACCTGGGCCGGAGTGATAGCCCAGCGAGTAGGGTGTTTGCCTTGCATGCAGCCAACCCGGGTTCGATCCCCGGCATCTCATATGGTCCCCTGAGCATGGCCAGGGAGTAATTCCTAAGTGCAGAGCCAGGAGTAACCCCCTGAGTATTGCCAGGTGTGACCCAAAAAGCAATGTGTGTATATATATGTATATATATATATACATATATATATATATATATATATATATATATATACATATATATACACACTTGCACTCAGCCGACCTGAGGTCCGGTACTCAGCATCCTATATGGTCCCCCCGAGCACTGCCAGAGTAATTCCTGAGTGCAGAGCCAGGAGTAACCCCTGAGCATTGCTGAGTGTGACCCAAAAAGAAAAAAAAAAGAATTACACAACCTGGTGACTGGGATTTGATACCATACACACACACACACACACACACACACACACACTTACCGTATATAATGGAATGTATGGCATCTACATATACATATATGATAGGTTATGCCATCAAATACTATAATTCAGTACCATAACCAGGGCCGTATTCACCCATCATGGTAAACAGCGTTTTGCTCAGAGATTTTTGCATTTGAAACATGATGCCACCACCTCATTAAGCTGCAAAACGCAGCTTGGACAGCCCTAGGATTTGTGGGCACTGAGCCTTTTGGGTATGTTTGGAAGTTACAGATATTGGGAATCCTTAAAGACGCGAGATGCATTGTGGGTCGTGGGAGCTCCTGTGGGTTCTTGTTGGGTTCCTTTTGTTTACAGCTTTCTAGTGCCATTCAGTAGGTGTCAATTTTCAAGCCAAGCTTCAGTGTTTTGCTAAAAGTGTCTTGCTTTTCTCTTTACGTGCCCCTTGCACGCTCTTGTATTAGAGCTAAGCCCTTTTGTATAGCTACAGGAAGACAGTTAAAGCGAATTTGTTCCTGGGCTTGCACCCATATTTCTTAACTAAATACCTCAATTGTCTATAGATTGATTTTAAGTCCTCACACTCCCAAAATGGGTCTCTCCGTGGGACCAGGATGGAACCAGGAAGAGAGCCCACCCTGGCATCGACGTGGGACAACTAAAAAGAAGCTTTTCTGAAACTAAGCTAAAATAGCAAGGTCACAAAAGGAGCTCTGTGTGTGTCTAGATAATTTTTTTTTCTTTTTTGGATCACACCCGGCAATGCTGCTCAGGGATTATTCCTGGCAGTGCTGGGGACCCTATGGGATGCTGGGAATTGTGCCGAACTCGGGTCGGCTGCATTCAAGGCAAACGCCCTACCCGCTGTGCTGCTGCTCCATCCCCTTGCCTAGAGAAATTGATAAGGACCGTGAGGGGCTGGAATGATCAGTCTGGTGCAGGAATATAGTGTGATCTCCCCAGGAACTGTCCTCTAATCCGGCTGTGGATAAATGTCTGTCCCTCTTATTATATCTATACAAAAATGAACTAGGAACTGCAATGAAAGAAGTGTTTATCGGGTCTCCGGAGATTTCTCTCTAGCCCCAGGGAGCTGGGGTGGAGCCCCTGATTGAGTTTAGTTTTGCAGCTGATGAGAAGAAGCCCCTCTCAATTCCTTTGTTTTCAGGTTAAAGGGCCTTTTACCTTTTGCCCCATCATTTGTGAAAGTCCTGTCGCTGCTTTTGTAAAGCCCTGCCCCTTGCCTTGGGAAACTAAAAGATGCTCTCTTGTTTGGCTCAGGGGGTCTGGGTGAGGGAGTCCAGGGACTCTTAGGGAGAGAGGAAGGGGTGAGGTGTCTGGACAGCTCGGCTGCTACTGGTGGTGGTGTTCCTGGTGCCCAGAACTATGTCTGGCTCCAAGGGGCCCTCACAAATAGTCTTGTGAGTGAATGATCATCCCTAATACCCCTTAGGCCGTTTCTGTGACTGGGTACTGTGAGGTCTTTTACACTGGGTCACTGCAGAAAGCCCATGTGAGACTCACTGAACCCTTCCTGACTTAGGCTGAGGAGCTCATCCAGGTGCTCACTGGGTGTATGGGATTGAGCAGGATTTCAGGGTGAGCCAGTGATTCTGCCAACCAGTAACAGCCCCTGGGAACTTGTTAGAAATGCTAATGATTCTTCCTCCTACCCCAAAGCCTTCGAATCTGAATCTCTGGGGGGTGGGGCCCAGCCATCTGCTCCCGGCAAACAAGCTCTCCAGGGGCCTGTGGTCCTCTGGGTTGAGAAATCAGGCCCGAAGCCCTGATTTCTTCGGGCCTGATTTGCCTGAGCGCCTGCTTGCCTGGCGCCTCCCCCAGGACTTCACTTTCTAAGAAAGAGAACCGGTTCCCCAAACGCACATTCTAGAAAGGCAAAGGTGCCTGTTAAATGCCATCTGGGTACCTCTGCTTTAGGGTTCTGGGTTTTGCTGAGGAGCCAAAGGGAGATAGTCCTTCCGTCAGTTACAGAAGAACCCTTGGTAAAGAGCTCTCTGGCCTCGGTTTTCAGCTCTTGTAAAATGGGCAGCTTTGCTGGAATGATAGTGCGATAGTACGGCGGGGAGGGCATTTTCCTTCCACTCAGCCGATCCGGGTTCAATCCCCAGCATCCCATATGGTGCCCAGAGTACTAGGACCCCAAAAAAGACAAAAAATATAATAAGAAGAAAAATAAAATAATAGGCAGCTTTGGGGGCTGAAGTGAGAGAGAGAGGGGTGGTATAAAAAAATATCTGAAGCCTTTTTTTTTAGATTCTAGTGTCAGAAGTTCAGTCAGATCAATTAAATCTGGCCTCTGGAGAGAAACCTAACTGTGGCATTTTGAAAAGCTTCTCAGGTGACTCTAACTTTTTGCCCAGGTTGAACTGTAGTTCTAGACTGAGCCCGTCACTGCAACCCCAGGCTCCACATTGGATTAAAGGGTGAGCATGGGACCCCTTTCTGGTCAGGGGTGCAGAGGGGAAGGGAAGCTGGTATCTCTGGGAAACTTCTCATCACTTTGCTGATCCTTTGGCCTTTATAGCTCCTTCCTGGAACCACAGTTATGTGGCTTTGGGGCTGGAGAGCTAACTCAGGGGGCCGAAAGCTTTGCATGCTGGGAGCAACCCTACAGCGCCCAGCCAGGAGTAGCCTCTGAGCACCTTTTGATGTGACTCCCAAACCAAAAGACTAAAGTAAAATAATTTTACGAGAAAGAGAAATTATGATTGCGTTACCACCTCACGTGTCTATAAGTAGGCTGGAAGCTGATGCGGAAAGGAAGATGTGTAGGTGAAACACCACTGTGTCTTTGGGGGCAGAGTCCGTCACAGAAGATCGAAGCAGGAAGAGCAGGTGACAGTGCAGTACCCGGAGCATGTGTGACCCACAGGGAGCAGAAGTCAGCTTGGCAAAGGGGTCCAAGGCGGGCCACAGAGGTGGAACCAGGTCAAAGTAACTCCAGGGAACCAAGCCACTAAGGGAACAGCAGCTTCCCTAGGCTCTGGGCACCCCTCTCCCCATTTCTCCTGGCAGAAAGAACTCCCAGTGATGGGCACCCATTTGAAAGCCTGAGGAGACCTGGGCAATCAGCCAGGCCTGGCGGTGCACTAGGAAATAGCTGGTCTCTGGCTTGCCCTCAGAAAGGGGCCCCGCCCACCCCTATCCGGGCTGATGAGTGGGGACTTCCCTCTCATGAGGAGGGGTCAGCTGCTGGCCCCCAAACATCCCAGAAGTCAGCAGTTCCAGTCTCCAGCCATGCAGGACAGTGAGCAGCTGGGGTTACCTCCCTTCTGCTGATAGCTACCAGAGGTGACCCCTTTTGAGATATTTTCCAAGAGCAGTCAAAATTTGGGATTTATTGGTGACATTCTGGGATGTTTTAAGCTGACAAATAGTAGTTTTGTGTTGTTTTGGTGGCAGTACTAGGAATTAAACCCTTGCCTCACGTATGCACGGCAAAGGCTGTACCACTAAGCCACAGCCCTGGCAAACAGTTTATGTGAAAAACAGAGGCTGGAGAGATAGCAGGTGAGACGCTTACCTTGCACCTGGTCAACTTGGGTTCAATCCCTAGCCCCCAAATGGTCCCCTGAGTGTCTCAGGAGTAATCCCTGAGCACAGAGCCAGGAGGAATAAGCCTTAAGCAAAGATGGGTGTAGCAAAAACGAATGTAAAATAAGCTATTCTTAAAAGCCTGCTAACCAAGCAAAAGTACTATAGGATAACTTGGTGACTTCATTTTTCTATGCACAGATAACCAAGTAAAAGAGAGAGCAGTTCCTTCTTACCTTCTGCCTAAGTATTAGGTCATCCAGACAAGAAGGTTGAATCAAGCAGGCATGTCTGTGCCAACTGTGGCGTTGATGAACATAGGCACAAGCTTTCCCTTTTTATCGGGTTATCCCTAGCAGAGCTTGGCCCCCCAGGTCAGCTGGTGGAGCTCAGGCCATTGCGCTGGGATTCCCTCCAGGACCACTATTGGCTGTGCTAGGGGCCAGCCTGGTCCTTGGCAGCAGTGCTTGGGGGCATGTAGTGTTGGGATCAAGCGAGGGCCTTGCTTATGCCATGCATGTGTTCTAACCACTCAAGCTGACTCCTAGTCCCGACACAAATTTGTCTTATGTAATCAGAACCAGAATTAGAAATGCTTTCATAGACCAGCAGGTCCCGGAGACGGCAGGATCAGAGGTTACAAACAAAATTACCGATGAAAAGCATTTGCTTCTAAAATTGAATTAGGCAAAGGGAGTCCTGGATTTTTATTCCTCAGCGTCGGAGCACTGGCTTTGGGCATGCACTCTGTGCTGTTAGTTGGCTTTGAAAGCTTATTCTTAGGAGTGGGCTGTGTGGCGCTCTCTGGAAGATGCCCACGGAAGATCAAACGGGGCTCTTTCTCCTGAAAGTGTTTATAATGGTGAAATCATGTTAGAATGATGAAGGGTAGGAAGCTAGTGAGCTTGGGGTGTGGCTCAGTGGTAGAACTCTTGTCTTACATGTGTGAGGCCCTGGGTTCAATTCCCAGTGCTGTGTGAACACACATGCAAACGTGTACACACAAATACTTTCAGAGGCTGGAGAGAGCCCAAAGGGCTGGGCACACGCTCTGCATACAGAAGATACAGAAGAGCAGGGTTCCACCAGAGCATCACGGGACCCTCCCCCACCCCCAGCAGGGACAGCAGGGAGCAGAACCTGAGCACCCTAAGGGCTGTGCCTCAAATATCAGGAAATCAATAGCAGGAACTTGAAGGCAGGGGTGTTTCCCAGGGTGCTTTATGGAGCGGGATAGAGTTGAGAGCCATTCTTCTTGGGGGGCACAGTGACATCAGTGTTGGCCCATAGAACACTCAGTCTTGTCATCTGCTGTCTCTGTTTGTAGACTTTGGGGCCACATCCTGTGTTGCTCAGGGATCTCTCCTGTGGTGCTCAGGGGACCGTATGTGGTGCTCCGGCTCTGATGGGGTCAGGCTGGCCACACGCAAAGCAGGCATCTTCCCCATGTAGGGTCCAGCCCAAGGGCTTGTCATTTGTCCTCTAGGCGGCTTGTTGGGTGCTTATCCCAGCAGCAGGGGATGGCTCCTCTCTTGACAATAGTGTCCTTTCCTCAGCGTGCAACTCAGCCACCCAGAGCCCTGGTGACTGCTGGAGTGTCACCCGGTCTGTGTGTTATCTCCTCTTCAACCCCTGCTACTCACAGTGGCGCCCGGGGCCTGGGCCACTGCCAGGGAGTTTGTTCAGAGTCTCCGGCTTACCCCAGACTTCGATTAGAATCTGCGTTTAAGTTTTCATTTGGAGGCTCGGCTTTCGGGGCATTGCCAGTGGTGCTAAGGAGCTACTCCCAGCTTGGTGCTCAGGGGGCACTCTGTGGTGCTCAGGGATGATTCGGCACCGGGATCGAATCGGGGGGGGCTTCCACATGCAAAGTCTGCACTCCAGCCCAGGGGAGCCGTGTCCCCAGTCCCCGAAATCTGCACGTTGACAAGGCCTGCAGGCTGCGTGCTTGTGTGAGTGTGCGTGAGTATACGAGTGTATATATATCTAGAGTGTGTGCATGTGAATGTGTGTGAGTGTATGTATGAGTGGAGTGTGTAGATGTGAATATGTGTATGTGTGTGAGCGAGTATGTGTGTGTATGAGTGTGAGTCCATGTGAGAGTGTTTTTGTGGGAAAGCCCTAGGTGGCCTCTTCTCCCCTGGGCATCTCTGGGGAGATGTGAGCTGTGACTCCTCCCTCAGCCCTCCCTGATCCTCCCCTCTAGGGGCCTGCGCTTTTCTAGCATAATCCAAGTCCCCAGTTCCCAGGCATTCAAGCGCCCCTGAACTAGGCAAGACTGGCCCCCAGGACTCAAGGTGTAATTGCTTGGTGGTGGTGGGGGATGGGGCTCTCTTAATCTTTTGAGGCTAGTCTGCAGTAGAAGATAAGTCTAGTTAAATTCTTAATCACATTACTGGCCCTCTAACAGAGATCAAAAGACTCTGGTTGGTAAAACTGGAAAAAAAATCGGTATTCCTGGGTTGAGGAGATGACTCCAAGGGCTGTTTGTATTTGTGTGTGGGGGGGGCACCCTGTGTTCAGTCCCCAGCACTATACAGCCCTCGGGCAACCCTAGCACCCCAGAAGACCCTGAGGCTGAGCACCACCCAAACAAACAAACTTTTTCTGGAATGATTCCTGGTCCTTCAGCCTTCCTGCGCTGACAAAGAGGAAAGGGAGATCAGAAGGAAGGGCTGGAGCAGAGTCCTGTCCCGCTGCCCTCGGCCTTGTCCAGCCTTGACCACCCAGACTGGTAAGGGGTGGGCAGACAGGCAGTATTCATGGGTCTGAGCTCTGTGCAAAGCAAGGGGCAGGGGGTCTGTCCGGTGTCCTTTGACCTTGAGGGAAGTGGGGCCTAGACCTCGATGTTGGCCAAAGCCTGTCAATCCCATTCTAAGATGAGTAGTAATGAGAAAGAGCAAATTACTATCATTATTTACGCCGCATGGCAGAGTTACACAACACTTTATTATACAGTAGAGGCTGTACCAAGCACTGCTATTTTTAGCTATTCCATCCCCTTCTTCAGATTTGGTCCAAGTTCAATGTCCATGGGATTTTTTTCTTTATTTTCTTTAGTATAGTCTAAAGAGATGCGGTCCCAAAAAAGCAAAGGAGGAGTAGTGGGGAAAGGAGAATGGGGCCTTCCCAGGCGGTAGGTGCTTTCAGTGTTTCAAGATGGTCAAACATTTCAAAATTGTCTTAGGGGCTGGAGTGCTCAACGGGTCCCATTCCGGCATCCACATGGCCCCGGAGCCTGGCAGGAGTGATTCCTAAGTGCAGAGCCAGTTGTGGTCAAACACAAACAAAGAACCCCACATATTTTTAGCTTAAGATCAAGTGATGTGTGTTCCCTCCCCGGTCTCCAGGGGAGACACCTTAGAATTTAACGTTGGGGGCTGGAGGGATAGCACAGCGGGTAGGGCTTTTGCCTTGCACGCGCCGACCTAGGTTCGATCCCTGGCATGCCATATGGTCCCCTGAGCACCGCCAGGAGTAATTCCTGAGTGAAGAACCAGGAGCAACCCCTGAGCATTGCTGGGTGTGACAGAAGAAGAGGAGGAGGAGGAGGAGGGAGGAGGAGGAGGAGGAGGAGGAGGAGGAGGAGGAGGAGGGAGGAGGAGGAGGAGGAGGAGGAGGAGGAGGAGGAGGAGGAGGAGGAGGAGGAGGAGGAGGAGGAGGAGGAGGAGGAGGAGGAGGAGGAGGGAGGAGGAGGAGGAGGAGGAGGGAGGAGGAGGAGGAGGAGGAGGAGGAGGAGGAGGAGGAGGAGGAGGAGGAATTTAATGTTGTTCCCAATCAAAGTGACTTGGATTTTGTGCAAGACATTAGACTATCTGAAATTTGGACAGTTGTATCTTGAAATTTGAAGTACCTCTTCTTCTTCCTACCTTTTTTTTTTGCCAGTACCAAGGCAAGTATTTTGCTGTTGATCAACAGCTCCACAATTTTTTTTCCTTTCTCTTGATTTTTATTTTTTGGGGCCACACCTGACAGTGTCACTCAGGCTCTGTGCTGAGGGGTTGCTCCTAGCGGTGTTCAGAGGAGCCTCTGGGACTTCAGCGCTCCTGTATGTAAGTGTGTGCTCGATCCATTGGACTAGCTCTGCAATCTTTTTTTTTTTTGGTCGCACCTGGCAATGCTCAGGGTTACTCCTGGCTCTGCACTCAGCAATTACTCCTAGTCGTGCTCGGGGATCCTATGGGATGCTGGGGATCGAACCTAGGTCCAATGCATGTAAGGCAAATGCACTCCCCACTGGACTATCACTCTGGCCCCGACCCAAAACCATTCTTTTTTTTTTCTTTTTGGGTCACACCCAGCAATGCTCAGGGGTTTCTCCTGGCTCTTCACTCAGGAATTACTCCTGGCGGTGCTCAGGGGACCATATGGGATGCCGGGATCGAACCCGGCCTCGTGCAAGGGAAACGCCCTACCCTCTGGCTATCGCGCCGGCCCCACCCGAAACCATTCTTAAATGTTTGATTTCTACCCCCATCCCAGCCTTCTTAAAGGATTTCTGATTAAAATTTCCCCCCATCTCGTGGGAGTAAACTATTTTATATCCTCTGCTTTGATTTTTTCATAATTTAAGGAGTATTGGACAAGAACAACACATTCAATATGTTATTTTGGCAAATGTCAACCGGAACTGGCATGGTAAATGTGGCCTGTCTCTGGTTTGTGCCCATTAATTAATTTACAATATTTTCTTACTGCTAAATTCAAAAAAGTTCTTGGTCTTGATACAGTTTATCTTTTTTCGTCTGTTGCTCAGGTGATTTGAAATTATAATTATGAAAAAATTAACACATAAAAGGGCATCGCTGGAAGCATTTTCATTGCATCATTCCAAATGCCATGGAAGTGGTTGGCAGAGTCGGAGAGTCAGGGAACTTGATTCCATACGTACATGTTTCACAATGCTCCATCTGCTGAACACCAGGAGGGGTTTCGATGGTAAGATCTGGGTGTACCCGTTTGTGGAGAACTTGCTGTGATCTCATTTGCAAAAAGCAAAAATCGTGTTATTTCTTTAAAAACAATTAGTGGGATTAGAAAGTTATTCCAAGCCTCCAATATGGTATTGGCAGAACAAGAAAACAAGCTCAGCTATTCAAGTCTCTCTGTGCTCTTAAGTGCTTTTAAGGGAGACGATACACAGTAATCAACAAAAGGGGACCCCCGGACTCTAGGGGCAAGGGAGGTAGCTCACGTGTGCACGTGTCCACGATAATTAGGCGGGGTGGGGCTGGCTCACTCGAAATCTTAAGTGCTGAATAATAACAATCGCCTGTTATTTTTCAAACCACTGTTATATTCAGACCACTGCCCTAAATATATTTATATTGGGAAAGTACTTTGCCATATTTTGTTTAATACTTAAGTACTCCCAACAGGAGTGAAGGCTGGCTGATAGGCTTCCCCCTTTGCTTTGTAGCAAGTTGGTATACAGAACAGATGCAACTTCTTTTTTGTCTGTTTTATGTTTTGGGCCATACCCAACTGTGCTCAGCCCTTACTCCTGGCTTTGGGCTCAGATATCACTCCTGTCAGGGCTCATGGGACCATATGGGATACCAGGGATTGAATCTGGGTCAACAGCAAGCAAAGCAAGCACCTTACCCTCTACTTTGTAAGGTGTGAATAGACTTTTCCAGTTGCACATGTTTCTGGGATGAGTGATTTATTAGTCAGTGAGTATATGGCTTTGATTTGAGTAGTCATGAAAGTAGTCACTTCTTGAGTTACTGAATTTTCACTTGTAATTATGGATGTG
Organism: Cryptotis parvus; assembly: GCA_021461705.1. Taxonomy (NCBI): domain Eukaryota; kingdom Metazoa; phylum Chordata; class Mammalia; order Eulipotyphla; family Soricidae; genus Cryptotis; species Cryptotis parvus. Next base: position 22,665 of record JAJIBD010012611.1, on the reverse strand, counting down.
AGAAATTCCAAATAAACCATGAGTAAGGATGGAAATTGCAGAATGGTCCTCTGGAGAGCACAGCTAAACTGCAGATAAGACCCGTGTAAGGGCATTGGGTATGCTTGCATATGGATCAAAATATTTATATGCCTATATTTCTAGCTCTAAGACCAAGTAAAACGTTTATCTTTAAGGTGGAGCAAAATGTGTTAATTCAATTCAATTTTTTTTTTTTTTTTTGCTTTATTGGGTCACACCCAGCAATGATCAGGGTTACTCCTGGCTCTGCACTCAGGAATTACTCCTGGAAGTGCTTGGGGACCTAAGGAATGCCGGGATCAAACCTGGGTAGGCCACGTGCAAGGCAAATGCACTACCCGCTGTGCTATCACTCCCCCACCAAGTTCAAATCTTTATTGGACTTATTGTACATATATCATGCATTGCTAGGACTAAATTTTCTGGCTGGGGTGCATCTTGGCGACATCTTGGTGGTGCTTGGGGACCTTATGGTGCTCTTAATGGAATCTGAGGTTGCTGCGTGCAGGGTGTGGGAACCAGCCCTTTGAGCCATCTTTCAGACCAAGATTTATTTTTATTTAATTTTTAGAGGGTTTTAATTTTTAATTTTTTTGTTTTGGGGTCACACTTGGCAATTCTCAGGGGTTGTCCCTGGCTTTGTGCTCAGGAATCACTCCTGGCAGTGCTCAAGGGACCTTATGGGATAACAGGGATTGAGCTCGGGTCGGTCTGGCATGCAAGGCAAGCACTCTACCTGCTGTCTGCTGTACTATCTCTCTGGCCCAAGGGTTTGGTTTGGTTTTTTGGGTCACACCCAGCGATGCTCAGGGGTTACTCCTGGCTCTGCACTCAGGAATTACTCCTGGCGGTGCTTGGAGCACCATATGGGATGCTGGGGATCAAAACTAGTTGGTTGCACACAAGACAAACGCCCTACCTGCTGCACTACCACTCCAGCCCTCTGGGCCTAGTTTTAATGGTAGTGTAGGCACTGTGGTTTATAACACTGGTAATGGCAGGGTTTCTCGAGTAAAGTGTTCCAACCCCACACTCCACCAGTCAGTTTCTCTCCAGCATTGTCCCGTGTCCCCACTTGTCTTCCTTTCTTCCCCCACTCTTTCTATAGTGATATCCTCCCTACTTTATTTTGGTTTTTGGTCCAAGCCCTGCAGTACGCAGGGATTTCTTCTGTCTCTGTGCTCACGGATCACTTCTGGTGAGGCTCAGGGGTCAGAGATGGGAGAGGGGATTGAACCCAGGTTGGCCATGCTCAAGGTCTGTGCCTTACCTGCTGCAATATTTCTCAACCGGCTATGTTTATTTAATTGGCTAGATTAGAATAGACTATTTGTGTGTGTGTGTGTGTGTGTGTATGTGTGTGTGTGTGTGTGCTGGGGATTAAAGTCAGGGCTTCACACATGCAAGACATAAACTGTGATGCAGAGCCACATCCCCAATCCAGGATAATTCATTCCCAACCCAGGATAAGTCATTCCCAACCCAGGATAATTCATTCCCAACCTAGGATAAGTCATTCCCAACCCAGGATAAGTCATCCCCGACCCAGGATAAGTCATTCCCAACCCAGGATAAGTCATCCCCGACCCAGGATAAGTCATTCCCAACCCAGGATAAGTTATTCCCAACCCAGGATAAGTCATTCCCAACCCAGGATAAGTCATTCCCAACCCAGGATAATTCATCTCCAACCCAGGATAATTCATTCCCAACCCAGGATAAGTCATCCCCAACCCAGGATAAGTCATTCCCAACCCAGGATAATTCATTCCCAACCCAGGATAATTCATCCCCAACCCAGGATAATTCATCCCCAACCCAGAATATTCATACCTAACCCAAGATAACTCACCTCAGCCCAGAATAATTCATCCCAATGCAGGATAATTTATCCCAACCCAGGATAATTCATTCCTAATCCAGAATGGTTCCCCTATTTTGGTAAAAAGAAGCATTTAAATTAGCAGATGACTTATCGATCAAATACTAGCTATGTTTAGTGTCTGTTCACTAGAAAATTACATAAAAGAATAGTCAGGAAAGGAGACCAAAAAGAACCAGCATTAAGAGCCAAGAACTAAAGGAGAGAAGAAATAGTTTATGCTTGAGAGATTATTAGCATAAAGCATTTTGTTCTGTACTGTAACTGTCCAAATGTAAGATCAGAGAATAGGAGAAATGCGGTAAATATACAGAAGAGAAAACAAAGTGATTTTGCTTGTGTGTGGGTTTGGGGCCCACAACCATGGTGCTCAGGGGCTACTCCAAACTGTGTCGGGGGGGGGTTGCTTCTTTATTTACTGAATCATCATGAGATACACCATTACAAAGTTGTCCATTATTGGATTTCACCCAACTGTGCTGAGTTCCAATGCCCATCCCTTCATCAGTGTACATTTCCACCACCAACGTCCCCAGCGTCCCTCCTACACACCCCACCCCACCCCAGCCTACTTTTTGTGGAAGGCACTTCTCTCTCTCACTTCTCTCTCTCTTCTTCTTATTCTCTCTCTCTCTCTCTCTCTCTCTCTCTCTCTCCTCTTGTGCATTACCATTTGCAATACAGGTTCTAAGGGTCATCATGTTTGTTCAGGGAGCTTAGCATTTTTACCAGGAAGGTACAGCTGGAGGAGCCTTTTTAACTGGGTGGCAGTTTTGGGGTGTGGATGCCACAGCAGACACTTCCCAAAGTAAAGGGAATTGGGGGAGGTAACCCATCCCAACTCTGAGAAAGCCTGGAGATCTCAGTCACTAAACCTGCATACCCAAATTTTCAGCAGATTAATATCTCAGTGGGGTTCATCCCAAGATGGTGGAGTCTGACCAGGAGCATGCGGCAATTTTGGATTGTGGAGCAGAGTGGCTGCCAGGGGCTCTGTTAGGGCAGTGGGTATTTGGCTAACCCATAGGAGGGGGTCGCTGCTAAGGGCACCCAAGGACTATGCACTTCTAGACATTAAATCCGTGCTCCCACATACAGAGACTGAGCTCCAACCCACTTATGGTTCTCTTTGGCTCAACAAAGTACTTTAATATTGATTGATTGATTGATTGATTCATTCATTCATTCATTCGTTCATCCATTCGTTCTTTCGTTTATTAATTTGTTCATTTATTATTTATTTATTTATTTTTTCATTCACTCATTCATTCATTTATTGCTTTTTTGGGTCACACCAATCGATGGGCTCTGCACTCAGGAATTAGTCCTGGCAGTGCTTGGGGACCATATGGGATGCCGGGTATTGAACCTGGGTTGGCTGCGTGCAAGGTAAATGCCCTGCTTGCTGTACCATAGCTCCAGCACCCAAAGTAATTTTTGTTTTATTTGGGTTGTGTGTGTGAGAGAGAGACAGAGAGAGAGAGAGAGTTGGGTCACACCCAATGTTTCTCTTAGCCCTGTGCTCAGGGATCACTCACGGTGAGGCTCAGGAAACCACATGAGGTGCCAGGAATTGAACCTGGTTGGCCTGACAGTGTCCCAAGCTCTTGATGGGGAGTTTTTGACCTTTGACAGCCGCCCTCCTTTCCCTCAACCACTGCAGGAAGCAGAGTCCACTGCACCCCTTTCTGCAGTAAGAAAGCCCTGATGCCTAGGAGTGGGAGCACTCCCGCAGGCTGCTTGACCAGGAGCTGGGGAGCTGGGATTTGAACCTGGGTTCCTGGTGAGGTGCCGCCACCGTTCTTCCCTGCCTCCTTCTAGGACACCCCAGCTCTGTTTTGGATACAGGTTTCCCTCAAATTCTCCCCTTCTTTTCATCATCCTACCAGGAAACCAGATTCTAGAACCACAGATGGGCAAAGGGATGAACGGACTAGGCAAAGGCTAGGCAATGCTAGGGTCGAGGGCGAGCCGCCGTCTAGCTTGCCTGACACCAGAATGAGGTGTGTTCTTCCGCGGGAGACGGCAACAACACCCGGAGAAGGCAGGCTGCTTTTCCCACTTGCCAAAAACAGGACTACGGCTGATTCCCGGGGTTCTGCTGCAGAGCTGTTAGGACAGCCTGTGACGGGGCCAGCTCAGGAGTCTCATCCTGCCCCTCGTTTCTCCAAAGCCATTGAGTTCTACTGTTGAGCTCCTTTTATTTTTTTTTTTTTTAATTCCAGCTCAAGTTCAAAAAAGACATTCATCATACTTAGGGACTGTCCCTTTTTTTTTTTTGGGTCACACCCGCGATGCTCAGGGGGCATTACTCCTGGCTCTACACTCAGGAATTACTCCTGGCGGTGCTCAGGGGACCATATGGGATGCGAACCTGGGCTGGCACAGGCCGGCCATGTGCAAGGCAAATTCCCTCCCCGCTGGTCTATCACTCCCTTTTGAAAACACCCAGCTACCTGATTTGAATCCCTGATACTGAATCCATCCCCAAGGGTCATTCCTGAACACACAGGCAGGAATAGTTCCTAGGTACTGCAGGGTGTGGGGGCACCTTCCAAAAAAATGTCAACAATACAAGTAGTATATGAACCAGTAGTTCTGTCTCTGGGTATAGATTCCCACTCCCCCAAATCAAGCATACGTGTTCACACAAAAAACTTGAATGTAAATGGTCATAGAAGCACCATTTGCAGTAGCCGAAAGGTGGAACCAACCCACACATCTCCTGTGATATGAACAGTTGAATTGCAGAGTGCACTTTGGAATACTATGCAGCAGTGAGAAGGGCAAAATACTACTGTGAGCTACAATGTAGATAAGTCTTGAAAACATGCTGCTGCATGAACAGAGCCACTCACGCAAAGCACTCGGAATAGGCAAACCCACAAAGATAAAGCACAGAGCAGGGTGGCCAGGGTTGAGGGACAGGGAGGTAAATGTGAACAGAATTTTCCTTTGGGATGATGAAAATTCAGAGCTGGATAGTGGCGTTGACTGCACAGTATTATAAATGTTATGTCACCAGCAACAAATGAGCTTCTAGGGGCTAGAGTGATATTATAGCGGGTAGAACATTACCGTTCATTCATTGGACCCAGGTTCGATCCCTGGCACCCCACAGAGCCAGGAATCAACCCTCAGCACTGCTGGGAATGGCTCAAAAGCAAACAAAAAATGAGGCTCTGTATTTTACCATGACAGAAACAGAAGGATGAAGAGCTTCTTCGTCAGGGCCTCCCTGTGAGTGTGTGTGTGTGTGTGTGTGTGTGTGTGTGCATGTGCGTGTATTGGGTTGGGGCTGAGTGTGCCTCAAGCTCCAGAGCAGATGCTGTTTCCTGGCTTGAACACAGACACCATTTGGGTGAAGAGACATACTGTGAGTCTGTGAGTAGTGGGCCAGGGAGGCTGATGCTTCCCTGCGCCTTCCACTGGCTTTCCCTCGCCATGCCCCCGTGTCCACACGTGGCATACTCACACGGAGTACTCACAGAGTAATCACACGGAGTACTCACATAGCATACTCACATGAGTACTTACATGGCGTATTCACACTGACTCCTCTCAGAGCAATAACATGGAGTACTCATATGGAATACTCATACAAGGTACCTGCATGGTATACTCACATGGAGTACTCAGAGTAATCACACGGAGTACTCACATGGAATACTCACACAGAGTATTTACATGGCGTATTCACACTGAGCCCTCACAGAGTAATCACATGGAGTACTCATATGGAATACTCATACAAGGTACCTGCATGGTATGCTCACACGGAGTACTCACAGAGTACTCACATGGAGTACTCACATAGCATACTCACATGAGTACTTACATGGTGTATTCACAGAGTCCTCACAGAATAATCACATGGAATACTCATATGGAATACTCATACAAGGTACCTGCATGGCATACTCACATGGAGTACTCACAGAGTAATCACACGGAGTACTCACATGGAATACTCACACAGAGTATTTACATGGCGTATTCACACTGAGCCTTCACAGAGTAATCACATGGAGTACTCATATGGAATACTCATACAAGGTACCTGCGTGGCATGCTCACACGGAATACTCACAGAGTAATCACACGGAGTACTCACACTGAGTACTTGCTCCCAGTACACACTGTCCCTATCCCATGAGGCTGCATCTGAAAAGGTGCCATGCACTGTGAGTGCCTGACCAGTAAGGCCAGCATAATGACTGGGCTGAATCAGCCACCACAGAGGAGCTCAGCTGACCCTGCATGCAGCAAGTGAACTGCTTGCCTTGCTCACTGCAGAAAGAAGAGATCCAAAGTCAAATTGGAGGGCCGGAACAACAGCCCAGTGGGTAGGACGTTTGCCTTGCACGCGGCCGGCCCATGCCGGCCCAGGTTCGATCCCGGCATCCCATATGGTCCCCGAGCACCGCCAGGAGTGGTTCCTGAGTGCAGAGCCAGGAGTAACCCCTGAGCATTGCCGGGTGTGACCCAAAAAAGAAAAAAAAAAGTCCCATTGGAGAAGAACCCCAGAAAGGCCCATTTCTGATGTAGTAAAAAACTCACCGGGTTAATGGTTTTAACCTAGGGACTCATTAGAGGATTTCTTTTTGTTTCATTTGTTTTAAAATCATTTATGTGTTGGAGATCAATGAATCAGAACCGAATGCTATTATTTCTCCCTCAGCTATGGGAGACTGCTTGTATCCTGGGGGCTAGTGTTGAGATTATTTTCCTTAAAAGAATCAGTAGGAAAATTTTTTTCTTTTTCTTTTTTTCCTTTTTTTTTTTTTTGCTTTTTGGGTCACACCGGCGATGCTCAGGGGTTACTCCTGGCTCTGCACTCAGGAATTACTCCTGGCAGTGCTCGGGGACCATAAGGGATGCCGGGGATCGAACCTGGGTTGGCATGGGCCGACGTGCAAGGCAAAGGCCCTAACTGCTGGACTATCACTCTGGCCCTCATCTTATTCATTTTTATGGGATTGTTTATATTCTTTTTTTATCATTGATTTATAAGAATTCTCTAAATATTTTTTGATATAACTAGTTTGTAGGATAAATGTATTGCTAATATTTCAATAGGAAAATATTAGATAAAAAGGAAATAAGAGAAAAGAAAAGAAAAAAATAAGAAAAGAAAAAAATGGGGCCGGCATTGAGCTTGCTTTGTACATGGCCAACCTGGGCTCAATCCTTGGCACGTCACATGGTCCCTGAAGCTCCTCCAGGAGTGATCCCTTATGCAGAGCCAGAAGGAAACCCTCAATACTTCTGGATGAAGTACTTTCCTTCTTTTTTGGGGGGGAGGTGTTTGTTCCCCAAACAAACGCCTCCCTCCCCCAAAGAAAAGAAAGAAGAGAAAGAAAAAGCAGTCTAGAGAAAATCTTCTGTTGGCCATTCCTGAAGTCTGTTTCCTTTCGGGTGGGGGTGGGGGCAGGCACACCTCCCATCTGACCCACCCCCACACCTCCTAATCTGACCCACCCCACACCTCCTAATCTGACCCACCCCACAACTCCTAATCTGACCCACCCCACACCTCCTAATCTGATCCACCCCACACCTCCTAATCTGACCCACTCCACACCTCCTAGTCTGACCCACCCCACACCTCCTAATCTGACCCACTCCACACCTCCTAGTCTGACCCACCCCACACCTCCTAATCTGACCCACTCCACACCTCCTAGTCTGACCCACCCCACACCTCCTAATCTGACTCACTTCACACCTCCTAATCTGACCCACCCCACACCTCCTAATCTGACCCACTCCACACCTCCTAATCTGACCCACCCCACACCTCCTAATCTGACCCACCCCACACCTCCTAATCTGACACACTCCACACCTCCTAGTCTGACCCACCCCACACCTCCTAATCTGACCCACTCCACACCTCCTAGTCTGACCCACCCCACACCTCCTAATCTGACCCACTCCACACCTCCTAATCTGACCCACCCACACCTCCTAATCTGACCCACTCCACACCTCCTAATATTGACCCACCCACACCTCCTAATCTGACCCACCCCACACCTCCTAATCTGACCCACCCCACACCTCCTAATCTGACCCACTCCACACCTCCTAGTCTGACCCACCCCACACCTCCTAATCTGACCCACTCCACACCTCCTAATCTGACCCACTCCACACCTCCTAGTCTGAACCACCCCACACCTCCTAATCTGACTCACTCCGCACCTCCTAATCTGACCCACCCCACACCTCCTAATCTGACCCACCCACACCTCCTAATCTGACCCACTCCACACCTCCTAATATTGACCCACCCACACCTCCTAATCTGACCCACCCCACACCTCCTAATCTGACCCACCCCACACCTCCTAATATTGACCCACCCACACCTCCCTAATCTGACCCACCCCACACCTCCTAATCTGACCCACTCCACACCTCCTAGTCTGACCCACCCCACACCTCCTAATCTGACCCACCCACACCTCCTAATCTGACCCACCCCAACCTCCTAATCTGACCCACCCCACACCTCCTAATGTGACCCACTCCACACCTCCTAATCTGACCCACTCCACACCTCCTAATCTGACCCACCCCACACCTCCTAATCTGACCCACCCCACACCTCCTAATCTGACCCACTCCACACCTCCTAATCTGACATGCCCAATTTTCACCCTCTTCTCAAAGCATCCTATCGAACCCCAGACCTTCTGCCCATGATATAACTGGATAAGGAAAGGAACTTTTCCTGTAGTCTAGAACTCCAGGGAAGCTTCACGACCGGAAGGGCATGAGGTGGCAATGAGACTCCGCCTCCTGTTAAGAGTTGTCTCAGGGGTCTGGGCGATAGCACAGCGGGGGGGGCGTTTGCCTTGCATGCAGCTGACCCGGGTTCAGTTCCTGGCATCCCATATGGTCTTCTGAGCATCGCTAGGAATGATTCCTGAGTGCAGAGCCAGGAGTAACACCTGAGTATCACCAGGTGAGACCCAAAAAGAAAAAAATATCATGTCAGCACAGGGAGGTTCCACAAAGGGCTAAAAGTGCATGGTTTACTCGTGGGAGGCCACAGTTCTGTGTAATGCTCACCTGGTGCCTGAGCAATCCCAGGGAGCTGTTCCTAAGCAGAGTCAGGGTGTGTTGTGGCCCAGCAGTGTGAGAGAGCTGAAGGCACAGTCCCCCACCCGCCCCCCAGTTCATCTTTACAGGAGATAGTTCAGTTTCAGTGACATTCGAGGGAGAGGCCCAAGTCCGCCAGGATTCCTCAGGAAAGGAAACTCCGCAGTGCTCCGGGATCTTGGGAGAGGCGCTGGACCTCCAGCCACCTGCATTCCAAGAGTGTGCCCCAGCCCTTTAAGCTAATTGTATTGAGTTGTATCTTTTTCACTCGGGGGAGACTTTATTTTGCATTATAACAAAATATCTAGATTAAGACCATCATCTGCTTAAAAGTGTGCAGAGAACTGCCGGTTCTGGAGAGGTTCTCATAAGGGGGAACTGGGTTGAGGTGGGCTGACCTCAGGCAGCAGCTGTCTCCCCGGCGACATTTGCAAATTTGGATTCTGGGAATCCAGACATTTCCCAGGGGAGAGGATTGCTGGGGCACAGAGAAACCAGCAGCGCTCTTGGCAGTCTCACAGGGCAGGAGACTTCAAAACACATCTTTGAGAGAAGGGAGGGGGTGGTAACGTGAGCTGGGAGATGGCAGCTTTCCCTTTAAGACATTTGGCAATGGCGGGACATTGGCAATGGAGGCCAAATGACTATGGAGCCAAGCTGAAAGCCCCTAAAGGACAGTCTTCAGCAATCCCGCCATGCTATGGAGACAGGCCTGCAGTTCAGGCCTCCTGGGCCAGGCTGGTGTAAGGCCACCATTGGTCTCCCGCCTCTGGCCTATGTAGCTCGTCTCTGATTGGATGAGATGGTTCCTCCCACCTGGCCCTCCACCTTGCCTTGGGTCTTGTGGAGAACTGGTGGATGCACCTGCTTCAGAGGTAGAAAATATCATCCAGATATTTGCTACCCCCACAGCCCCCAAATGATAGAATCTGCCAAGGGACAGGACCATGTCATGGAAAACAAAACACAAAAAGTATCACTTGTCTTCCCATTGTTCATCAATTTAAGTGGGCACCAGTAACATATCCATTTGTTAGGAATGAGATTCATTATTGTTACTGTTTTTGGCATATTGAATACACCATGGGTAGCTTGCCAGGCTCTGCCGTGACTCTGGGTTCATCCCAATCTCTTCCTTCCTTCCTTCCTTCCTTCCTTCCTTCCTTCCTTCCTTCCTTCCTTCCTTCCTTCCTTCCTTCCTTCCTTCCTTCCTTCCTTCCTTCCTTCCTTCCTTCCTTCCTTCCTTCCTTCCTTCCTTCCTTCCTTCCTTCCTTCCTTTTCTTTTTTGCTCTTTGGATCACACCCGCGATGCTCAGGGGTTACTCCTGGATCTGCACTCAGGAGTTACTCCTGGTGGTACTCCGGGACCTATGGGATGTTGGGGATTGAACCCCGGTCGGCTGCATACAAGGCAAATGCCCTACCCGCTGTGCTATCGCTCCAGCCCCTTATCCCAGTCTTTTTTCTATGTCAGACCATCAACCATCCAGGGCCCTCAGGGCAGAGCCCTGGGTGGTGTAGACAAGCCTGTCTCCTGTCTGCCCCCTGCTGATGCGATCAGGCACCACAGCCACACCTGCAACACCTTGAGGGGCAGTTAAAAAAAGTATTCTACCAAACTGTACTTCACAGGCAGTGGAGGTACTGGGAATAGTCTTTAAAATAGCCAGGATCAAATATGTTCAAAGCGGGTGTGTAGAAGAGAAAGGACAAAAAAGAGAATTTGACCAAGGAATTGAAAGCTATAAACTCCCAAAGATGGGGAGCAGAGAGGGTTGCTTCTTTCTAGGTTTGTAGATGTTGGTTTAGCCCTGTCACAGCCCTGCAGCCCCATGGCTGACTTTTTTAGGAAAAGTTTTGTTGTCATTGGCTGTCATGCTCTCTGCTCAAGTGACCATTTCTTGTTTATGTGAAGCTCAGGCAGGTGCTCTACGGCTGACCTCTCATCCCTACTCACTAAAGGGGTGTAGTTTATGGTTTGGGGGCCACACCAGCTAGGGCTCAGGGTTTACTCCTATGATCAGGGATCACTCCTGGTGGGGCTTGGGGCACCATGTGTGACGCTGGGTAGAACCCAGCTCAGTCACGTGCAGAGTAAGTCCCTGAACTCCTGAACCATCTCTCCTACCCATCAAATGACGTTCTTTGAGGGAACCCACTGTATCCTGCTCTGAACCTGTTCTGGCCCCGAGGCCTGTTTCCCTAGCCGGGACCGCTGTTGGCTGCGAGAAAGAGCGGGATTTTGCGGATTTTCCTAACCACATTTGGAGAGTGTGCTGAAGTATGAGTGAAGGTCACCAAGGTATCTGAGGGGACCAAGAGAGGATCAGGAGAAATTGTATTGGGGCTTCGAATGGGAAGAATTCGCGGCAAGAATGTACGGGGATTTAATCCAGAACCTGCAAACTTTCGTGAAAGAGAGCAAAGATGATGCTGAGAGCAAAGATACTAGGCGATGCGAGGCCCGAGGGTGGGCAGCCGCTACTCCGCTACTCAGCCCCGCAGCGGTCACGCAAAAAAAAAAAAATCACCCAGACAATAAACAAGGAGGTGGCGGTGTTCCCATGAAATTATATTTCTGGACACCGAAACGAGAATTTCCTATTATTTTCACATGCCAGAAACCATTCTTCCCTGATTCCGTTCCCATGTTCCAAATGTGAACACTGTTCTCTGCTCGGGAGCCATGGTTTGCGGGGGTCGATGGTCGGCTGGGTAGGCGGGGAGCGGATCATGCAGGACACGCACACGGGGTAACCACCAGGTTAGGGCCAGACCTCGGTGGAAAGCGGCTGCTCAGGGGGCACTGCGGGGCGGGCAGCGGGTTCTGGGGAGGCGGCTTTCCCATCGCGCTCGGAAGAGCATCATGTTTGTCTGACCGCCTCCGTCTGCAAGAAAGGGCAGAGGAACAAAAAGGCAGCACCCGCGCACACACGCACGACGCACACCCGGGGCCGGCCGCGGACGTGCCCGGGGCCCTGCCGCCCTTTCCTCGGGGCGCGCTCCCGGGCTTGTAAAAGTTGGGCGCACACCTGCTCCCATCCCGAGCGCACCTGCTGAGCCCGACTGGGGCCTCGTCTCGCGAGAGCGGTGCCGTAGTAGCCCCCCAACCCCGAACCCCGCCCGCCCCGGCCCTCTCCCCCGCCCCCTCGCCCGGCTCGGCGCCCGGGGACGCTCCGGGCCAGCTCCTAGTGCCCCGGGGAGCCGGCCCGCCGCGTGCGCTGTTCCCGCGCCCCTCGCCTCCGTGAGCCCCGCGGCCCCCTAGGAAGCCCCGCGTCCCCCGCCGGGAGCTGTCCGCGTCCCCCGCCAGGTGCGCGGGGCTGCGCGCGCCGCCTCCGCCGGGTGCGCCTGGCGCGTTGGGGCCGGGGCCCGGCTGGGCGGCTGCGCGCACGGCGCCGCGCCACCACCCGGCTCGGCGGCGGGTCCCTCGCTGGCGCTGCAGCCCGAGCCGGCGCTTCCCCCCGTTCCCCCCTCCACCCCACTCCTCCCCCGCGCCCCGCCTTTGATTGACAGGCAAGATGTCGGTGTGCAGCGGGGCCCGGGTGAATGCAGCAGCCGTCCCCCCGCAGCCCGCCGGCGGCCGCAGCACCAGCAGCAGCAGCACCCGGAGGGAGCCAGCCGCCACCGCAGTCGCCACCGCAGCCGCGGGAGCCATGCAGGCGGCATCTTGAGAGCGCGCTCAAGCCCCCTAAAACGGTGGACAATGCCGTGTCACTGCAGCGGGGCGGGGGTAATTCCGATTTTTTTTTGACATAAAAGCCCGCCAGCCCCCTTAAAAAAAAAGCAACTATAATTTTTGCCCTTCACGGAACCGGTGTGTAAAGAGTGAGCGCTATTTCCCTTCTGCTTTCCCTCCTCCTCCTCCTCCTCCACCTCCTCCTCCTCCACCTCCTCCTCCCTCCTCTTCCTCCTCCTCCTCCTCCCTCCTCCCTCCTCCTCCTCCTCCTCCTCCTCCTCCTCCTCCCCTCGCTTCCCTAAGTGTACAGACAGCATCACATCACCTGAGAAACAGCATCTCTCCTTTTCGGGGACCACAGACCCAGGAGAGGAGACATTCGAATGGAGCCGGCTTGATTCCCCCAAAATAAAATAATAAATTTTGGCTCTTGCCCCCCCCCCCCCCCCCTCCCCCTCAGCCCTGTGTGAGATGTTGGGTTTCTTCTTCATGAGACATTGTTGAGAAGTCGCAGTGGTTGGAGAGGCGGAGGGGTAGACTACCTCGACTGCCCCCCACCCCCTTTTTCTCTCTGGGAGGAGGAGGGGAAGGGGGCTTGCAGAGCAAGCGATGGATGAGGAAAACATGACGAAAAGCGAGGAGCAGCAGCCTCTGAGTTTGCAAAAAGCCTTACAGCAGTGCGAACTGGTCCAAAACATGATAGACTTGAGCATCTCCAACCTGGAAGGGCTTAGGGACCAAATGTGCCACCTCCAACGACCTCACACAAAAAGAGATCCGGACCCTGGAGGTAGGTGCCGCCTATGGAGAAGGGCCACCGTGCCTTCCCTCCCGGCTCTCCCCGCCATCCTCGGCCTCCGAAGCTGTTTGCTGGGGGGGGGGAGGCGTTGGTGGAGGGAGGGCTGGGGGAGGCTTGGAGGGGAGCAAGGTGGGCACGGTGTGCTTGTGCCGGCTTGGTCTCACGGCGCCTGCAGTCGGGTGACCCTCTGCGTACCGCTGTCGTCTGGCATGGCTGGGTGGTGGTAGTAGTAGTAGTAATTGTTATTCCTTTATTATTATTATTTTTTTATTATTATTGTTATTATTGTTATTATTGTTATTCTGGTGGCTGTTATTACCTTCCGCTTCCTCTCTGAGGACCGAGTTCGTTGGCTCTTTTTTTTCCCTTCTTTTCTCCTTCCCTGCTTGTGGATTTGTTTATGTGCCACGGGGGGTTTCTGTGCCGGAGAAGACATGAAGGGCTGCAGAGTGCGCACGTGACCTTGTGCATTCTGCAGGTGGTCAAGAGGTGCCTTGGGCTGGGGCACGGGAGCTGCCGGGAACTACGGGTCTCTCGGCCTCGTTCCCCCCCCCACCCCTTGGGTTCCTCGGATTCCCCAGCCTCTCTCCTTACCCCTGGTGATCTACATGTCAGGAAGGGGGTGGCAGGAGAGCCCTTGAAGCCCATTTTCAGTCCAATCGTTTGGATGCAGAGAGATCTTGCAGGCCTGAATTGTGTTAAAAGACCCCCCAAACCCCCAAAACCCAGCCTGGATGGGCACACACAGGTGGGGAAGGCGCTCTTCAAACCCGGGAACCTGGCAGCCCGCAGGGTGGGGGTGGGGGTGAGGAGCAGCTCTTGGGTACCTTGTAACATTCTCTCCCAAAGAACTTGAGGGGGAGTTGGAAGCAGTTGGGGGAGGGGTGTTGGGGGAGGCAAAGTTACTCAGAAAGAAGAGGCAGAAATGATCCCCCTCCTGGCGGCTTCGGGAGGACGGAAGGGGCAGGAGCCTTCTCTTGAGAAAGCCGGGCATCCTCCCGACTATTGGGGGAGCCCGTGGCCCCCTCCCGCTACTGGCCCAGCGCAATTCAATTGGGGAGCTCCCATTAGCAGGCTCCTGCGGGGAGGGAGGTGGCTGGGTGCTCAGAGCAGGAGGAGGAGGTTCCTCCAGTGCTGGGGTTCGCTCGTGTCACCCTGAGTTTCCCAGGCCCGCACGCTGGGATCCAGCTGAGTTCTGAGGAAGCCCCAGCTTCGGGCCCCTTCCAAGTCTATTTTATTTTTCTCCTGGGCTTGAAATCTGGCTGGATGGGAGCATTCAGCAGGGTCAGGGCGCAGGGCGCAGGTGTGGGAACAGCGGGACTGTGCTGGGTCCCCAGCCCCCTGGAAAGCCGAGCCTCAGAAATGCAATAAGATCTGAGTCGGGATGTGTCAGATCGGGAGGGAAATTGCTGGGAGCTTTGCAGAAGCAGCCCGGGACAGCCGGCAGGCTCGCTGCTGTCCGAGGGGCAGAGCCCTGCTCACGTTGCCTTCAGAAACTGCTTGCCACGAAGGAATAACCCGAAAGGGCCACCTGAGGTTTCCTCCGTGCTCAGAGCCTGTCTTGTTGGCCGGCTGGTTTGTTTCCTCTTCTTTCCCTGGCCCGCATGCTGTCGCCTCTGCTGTCTGGACAGGTCAGAGGTGGCACTGGTGCCCTTGCCGTGGCTCTGGAGCGTGGTTTTCCTGGGCAGGCAGGGGAGGGAGGCCTCGCTGGGGGGCGGAGGCAGTTGCTACTTCATTTCTCTAGCCCGGCGCTGCCCTCTTCATCCATATTGCCCAAGTCTCTCGCCAGCCAGGCTCCTGGCATCAGTAGGGCCAGGGTGGCCCGCGAGGAGGGCTGGCAGCCCCCGCTGAACTTCATGCAGGCTTCAGAACTGTGGGATATGTCTATATTTTTAAATCAGACAGTTGTCAGATTTTTTATCTATCACACTCCTATCCCTCCCCAAGGGGAGCTGGAGAAAAAACCTCGTTATCAGCCTCTGATTCTAGATGCACAAATCAGGTGGAATTGGAGAGGGGCGGGGGGCAGACAGGCATTAACTTCCAGGTCCTGGTGCTTCTGAGGTGCCTTCCCTAGAGCCCCTTGGAGAAACGTGGGCCTGTATGCGGTGGGGGGCACCACAGTCCAGCATTGGATGATAACTCTGTTTGCGAGCACTGCAGAAAGGATGGCAGTGGACGAGACCATCCCCGAGCACCTCCACACTAGGCGGAATTTAGTAATGTGCGCCGATCCCTGTAGGTGCAAAAGCTATAGGCTTTCAAGAACCGTTCCTGAGTGAGGGCGACGGGCAAAAGGCGCTCAGGGACCTCCCGCCCCACTTCTAGCAAGCTTGCGTTCAGCTACTTTGCTTTTACAAAAGACCGTGTCCGTACCTGTTGTTGCCAGTGGCAAGAAATCTGAAGAGGATTTTTCTTTTCCATGACAAAAGGCAAACAGTGAAAAACTATATATAAAAAACACTCCCTAGTGGACGTCACACTCAGTGTTTGTTTTGCAGCAGGTCTTGCTAGAGGTGGCGGGCACCCAAAGTAGCATGGAAGCCCCCAAACTCGTTCCTTGGGGACTGCTTACGACAGGCTGTGCATTGGTTGAGGGCCTCTGCTCGCCCTGTATCTTAGTGCTCTTCTAGATTTGGCCAGATTTGGGCAGGTGATTTTCAGGGCCTGGAAAAACTAACCTCCTCCCCATGCCATGAATTAATGGTTGATATTTTGCTTGATACTGTTTTCACCATATGGAAAGTTTCATGTGTTACTTTGGATCGCGGGGTGGACCTGTTAACGGGAAATAGCCAACCAGTCTCCCCAGCAAATAGCACGGGCAGAGTCCACGGGAATGTGTTTGTCTCTGAATCACAGTGGTCTTTGCTGCTGGAGGGGGCTTCATTGGACACTCTCTGAACTGTGTTTTTGCACAGCCTTAAGGCTTTCTACTGCCCGCGGTGGAGCACGTTCTGAGGCTGGAGCCCAATCCCGGGCAGAGGCAGGAAGGAGGGGAGGACTTGGGCTTCCCTCCCTGAGCCATGGGGTGTCACATATAGCATCTCAGCAGAACAGAGGCCGCTGGCCAAGTTAGACAGCCAGGGTGGCACTCAGGCAGTGGGCTCGACGGTCATTCCCTTTATGAGTCGGTCTCCCCTGGGGTGGACAGCCAACCTCCCTGGCCGCTGCTGGCTGTTGCGAATCCCTCCGACTGGACAAAAGATCTGGAGGATAATGATTTGGAATGTTAACTTCCAGCCCACTCTGTAAGCCAGGGATTCTGCTTGTTGACCCACAGGTTATTTTTGGGCGCACTGACTATCCTAGAGTCCCTCCGACTCCTGCAGAGGTGGTGGGGACAGAAAGGGAAGCGTGGTCCAGGGGGTCTCGCTCTGCCAGAGCGCCTGTAGGTGCCAAAGGACAGCAAGGCGGAGGAGGAGGAGGTGGAGGAAGAGGAGGAGGAGGGAAGAGGAAGAAGAGGAGAAGGAGGAGGAGGAGGAGGAGGAGGGCAGGCGTGCGCCTTATGGGGTGTGGGACTGACCGTGGAGAAGGGAACAGCTTCTCTCCAGCAGTTCAAGTAGCGTTTCCAAAGCGTGTGGTCTGGAACTTGAGTTCTGCGAGGCGTTTGCATTTTTCATTCTTTCAGTCAACGCAGCGATCCAGGCATGGCCAGACCCCTGCGTGACGGGAGCGTGCAGGATTCCGCGCTGCGCCATTGCTCCCGCAGCGGCCATCTCTGGGAGAGGGGCACGTCCCGAGAACCAGGCGTGTTCATAGCGGGACAACTCAGAGTCACCACATCTGGGCAGGTGACCCAAGATAGCAGAATCTCTGGAGCTCCCCTTTTATTTTTTGGGTCATACCCGTGATGCTCAGGGGTTACTCCTGGCTCTGCACTCAGGAATCACTCCTGGCGGTGCTCGGGGGACCATATGGGATGTCGGGATCGAACCCGGGCCGGCACAGGCCGGCCACGTGCAAGGCAAACACCCTACCCACTGGGCTATCGCTCCAGGCCCCAGGAATCACTCTTGGAGGTGCTCGGGGGACCCTATG
Organism: Cryptotis parvus; assembly: GCA_021461705.1. Taxonomy (NCBI): domain Eukaryota; kingdom Metazoa; phylum Chordata; class Mammalia; order Eulipotyphla; family Soricidae; genus Cryptotis; species Cryptotis parvus. The sequence continues at coordinate 5,136 of JAJIBD010012611.1, read as the reverse complement.
GGATGTCGGGGATCGAACCCAGCTTGGTTGTATGCAAGGCAAATGCCCTCCCCGCTGTAGTTATCATCCTGGCACAGTTTTTTTTTTTTTTTATATAATGAAGATTTTTAGTTTGTTTATTTGAGGCCACACCCTCTGATGCTCAGGAGTAACTCCTGGCTCTGTGCTCAGGGTTCACTCCTGGCAGGGCTCAGGAGACCTTATGGGGTGCCAGGGATCGAACCAGGGTGTAATGTGCAAGGCAGGCCCCTTACCCGCTGTACTAGCTCTCCATACCCAAGAATTTTTGTTCTTGGTCTTGGGATTGACATGTTGGTTACAGGGTCGTGGCATGGCCTGGTGCTGGCCCCCAGAGATCTCCTGTTCATCTGCACAAAGGTCACTGCTGCTTCACCACAGGGACATTCAACCGCTGGCCCCAGGGGCTGCTCTGGAGGCAGGAAAGGGTTGAAGAGCCCTGGTTTGGTCCCGCCGAGGCCACCGTGGGGTGGCAGTCAGGGAGCTGGGGATCCCGTGTGGCGGGTGGGTCACAAGGGGCTGAGATGGGGGCTGTGTGGGCGCCCCCCGCATACGACCCCTAAGCCTGTGGGAGGTCCCTTTGAGGGACCAGCACAGAGGGCTGGGAAGAGTCAGAAGGTCACCAGCTCCTCAGCCCGACTCGGGATGGGGCAAGTAGTCAGGCGCCTTTGAGGAATGGGATGGAAGACTGCAAAGCTTGTTTCCCTGGACAGGGATTGTCCCCGAGGACGCCCATCACACCGGGACTGTGCAGTAGCAGAGAGGTCACGGCGCCTGGCTTTACCGGCCCTGAACTGTGAAATGACACCTTTTTCACATATTCTGAAATCCTTCTTCTTTTTTGACATTTATTATCAGTTTTGGCTTGTTTGGGGGAGGGGCACACCCAGTTGTGTTCAGGGTTTACTCCTGGCTCTGCGCTCAGGGGATCACTTCTGGGGATCCCTGAAGGATCCCCTGAAGGATCCCTGGGGATCCCTGGTCTAGGGGACCACATGGGGTGCTGGGGGTTGAACCTAGGTTGGTCACATGTAAGGCAGATGCTCTACCCACTGTGTTCTATTTTTTGGATTCAGTTATTTTTATTTGGGGGTACCTCCAGGGACCCCCCGGTGAATTTTGACCAGTCATGTCCATGATTTAATGCAGAGGGTGAAGTTCAGTGGCTGCTGGGCCTTGCGGTGCCAGAGCTGACCTGAGCCACGCCCAGAGATGCTTCTAGAGCCGCACTTGATGATGTTTAGGGGGACCGGGTCTCTGCGGTCATAAAGGATGCATCTTCATTCCTGCACTATCGCTTTGTCTCTGACATTTAAATTTGTAAAAACTGGTTTGTTGTTGTTGTTGTTTAAATTTTTGGGTCTTGCAAAATAATAGGTGTTGGGTCAGCTTGGCCCCTGGGCTGTGAGCTTGTGGGGCTGTGGTTGAAAGCGATGGGTTCCAGCCTTCTCAGCCCTGCAGACCTGCCGTGGTCCATCTACAGAGCAGAGATGCAAATCCACAAGTGAGGCCCAGTGTAAACGACAGGAGAGCGGTGGACACAGGCCAGGGCCAGGTGTTCTGAACTGGCGGCTGCTTTGGTTAAGGGGCACAAGAGGGTTTGGGTTGCAGGCGGATAGGTGCAGGGCCTCCTTATTTCTCCAGAACACTCTGTCCTACGTGTTTATTGGTTCTTCTTTTCTACCATCTCAGTGGTTGATAGCTGGTTAAAAAGCCTTGCATAGACTTAATATTTTTTTTTGGCTTTCTGGTTCTCACCCTGCAATGCTCAGGGGTTACTCCTGGTAGTGCTAGGCGGACCCTATGGGATGCCAGGGATCGAACCTGGGTCAGCCACCTGCAAGTCAAATGCCCTACCCTACATCATTCTGGCCCCTCTTGCTTTTTAACTTCATTATCTTCATTTTGGGGGTCCACACCTGGTGATACCCAGGGATCATTTCTGATGGTGCTCCCTGGACCATATGGGGGTGCTGGGGATTGAACCTGGGTTGGCTGTACCCAAGGCAGACGCTCTACCCACTGTACAATATCTCCAGCCCCCTTGTCTTAATTATGTTTAGACTTCAGGCAACCGGTCATTGTCTCTCATGATTCCATGGGCTGGGGTTGGCTGGTCGGTTCTTTTGTTGCTCTCACGTTGGCTCCCTTTCCCACATGGCTGCCCAGTGGGAAAGCGTGAGATTCTTACCTGGTCTCAGTGTTCCCAAGAGGGGCCAGAACAGAAGTTGCAAGGCATCTTGGGAGTTGAAGTCATTCCGTCACTTTTGCTGTATGTTGTGGATCAAGGCAAGTTATATGGGCAGCCTGAATGTGGATGAGGGGGTGGTTGGAGAAGGTGTGGAGAGGTTGACTTGTGACAGGGACAGACCAACATCTAGTGAGTAGTCACCGTGGACCCCAACACTCTTTTAAGCCAGACGGGTGAGGCTCCTCAGCTCTCGCAATGCTTGCTTGCCTTTAAGTATGGATGTCAGAGGGAGAGAGGGCTCAGACAGACGATAAGTCAGTAGTGAGAAAACGTTGGTTAGGGCATTGTAGAGGACAGACAGTCTAAGAAGATCTGCAGAGGTATAACGATTCCAAAATTGTAAATCTTGGTTTTGCTCCCCAAAGCAGCTCCAACCGAGGGGACTAGACAAGGAAGATCTCCGAGCTCTTGCCTCTAGGGGCACAGTCATTGTTTGTCTCCAGAAAAGGGAGAAAGGGGGAGAAGATAAGACCTTATGAAAGTCTCACCCCCAAAGGCCAGGGTGCTGCTTGCTAGAATTTGATCTCAACCCTGCAAGGAAGAGGGGAGGGGGGTGGGAAGAAATACTGAGCTGACTCCCCAGGAATCCCGCCATAGCTCAGAATAAGCTATTGGGTCCATGTATGCTACTGTCCACTCACATTGTGGTGGCTCAGAGGGACAGTCATCGTGTTTGTCTTGTATGTCTGCTGTTGGGGCTGGGTGCCGCTGACCAGCTCTGCTGATCTTGCCTCGCCTTAGTGGGGGGTGGTGCTTGACTCATGACTCAACTGGTGCAGATGGTTGGAGATGGACAGTGGGTCGTTGGCGGCTGGTGAAGAGGCTCCCGCCCCCCCCTCTCCTCCTCTCCAGGCAGGAGCACTGGCTGTCTTCCGTGGTGGCAGCATCTGCTTCCGGGGGGGGGCAAGCTCCGACATATATCTCCTCTTAGCCTCTGCTCTCTCATTGGACCAGCCAGGTTGGTGGTTAAGGGGATAAGGCCCGGGTCAGTATGGTTACTCTGCTCGAGGTAGGCGTCAGCAGGTGTGGTCCACTGGGGTGGTGGGGTAGAGACCACAGGAGCGGCCTGTCACACCAGTGCAGGAAGACACCAACCACAAGGGCTGCAGGGGCTAAGGCATATGTCGCATGTGGCTGACAGGTTTTCTGTGGCACCCCAGAGGTTCCAGGCATTGCTGGGTGTGGCCCTAGAGGCCCCTGAGCATGGTCCCGGCTATCCTCAGCCTTCTTAGGCTGGCCCCAGTTGGCTGCAAATCATTAGGGGCCCCCTACTGCTCTCCTGAGTACCAGTGGGGGAACTGCCTCAAAAAAAAAAGGTCAGGGACCAGAGCGACAGCACAGTTCGGGGGCATTTGCCTTGCATGTGGCCGACCTGGGTTCGATACCAGGAGTAGACTGAGTGTAGGCCTTACGTGCAATCTCCAGCTCCTCATTGTCCTGTTCTCTTGGTAGCAGGTGTTTGGGTCCCTCCCTCAGCGTGGCTTGTATTGGCACTCAACGTCTGTGCATGGTGGGTTATGGCTCTACAGCGTGGACGGCCGGTTTTCGCCTCCGTCCCCTTGTGGACCCTTGGGTCGCTTCCTTCCCTTGGCCTGGCGGACGCTGCTGGATCTCTGACGTGCAAGGATCTCTGGAGGCTCTGCCTTAATGCTCTTCCCTCCTCTTCTTCCTTTCTTTTCTTTTTTTCTTTTTCTTTTTTTTTGCTTTTTGAGTCACACCCAGCAATACCCAGGGCTACTCCTGGCTCTGCACTCAGGAATTACTCCTGGTGGTGCTCAGGGGACCATATGGGATGCCGGGATCGAACCTGGGTCAGCCACGTGCAAAGCAAATGCCCTACCTGCTGTACTATCGCTGTTGCCCCTCCTCTTCCTTGCTGTGACTGCTCTTGGGATGATGGCGGGCTATACATTGAGGTTCTCACACTTGGCGGTGCCCGTCTGGGGCCTCACACTGGGTGGCAGTGCTCGCTTCCTGGGTGTGTCCTTGGTTGCCACACTTGCACATTGGTTCTGGGGCTCAGGGGAACCCATAACGGTGGTGGTGGTACTCACTGCAGTTCCCGCATACACCAAGCTGTGGTGGTGTATGTGACTTCTGTGCCCTTGCTTTGGTGCTGGGGACCACAAGGATTGTGCCACCTGGATCACACTTGGTACGTGGGGATGTGCCCAATATGGAACCCGTGGACCTCAGACCTCTGCACAGCTGACACTCCGCCACTGAGCCCTGGTTCCCAGGCCCCTGTCCCCAGTTGCTCGGGGTTTGTACCTGTGAGCCGGAATTGCTGGGCGCGGGATGCTTCTCTGTCCGTGTTCGGGAGGAGTCTCTTTTGCTGCCCACCAGGGCGCATCAGGGTCCACTTCCCGCTTCCTCGCTTTGTGGTTCTGATTGTTCTCCTTCATCCCTCTCCTGAGTGGCGCGTCCCACGGGGGCCTGCTGTATGCATGTCCTCGTGACCAGCTGAGTCGAGCCGTCTTTTCACATGTGCGCTGGGAATTTGTAGGTCTTCTCTGGAGCAATCATGGTGTTCAAGTCCTTTCACCAGGCAGCTTTTGATTTGAGTAAGTTGTTTGTTTTTCTTGTGTGTGGGGGCTGCACCCTGAGGTGCTCCAGCTTCTGTCCTGGCTCTGTGTTCAGGGATACTCCTGGCACTGCTCAGGTGCAGAGAATCAAAACAGGACTCGCCACGCCGCAGGGCAAGCCACCCTGACTCCGTCCCAGCTGGCTGCCTGCCCCGAGGGAGGCTTCGAGTTCTATCTGTCCTTCTGTTGGGCCGGGTCTCTTCCCTGTGACTGCTGGCCGATGATTTATCTTAGCTCTCTGGAGTGGCGAGAATGAGACCGCCCTTCCTGTTGCAGGGAAAA
>JAJIBD010012610.1:0-18557 GCA_021461705.1 Cryptotis parvus | reverse complement strand
TAGTCACTCCCAGAATAATTTACCTGACCAAATGCTGGTAGAGTTCATCACTAGTTTCCATGCTTATTCTCCCTCAATCAGTTGTAATTCTTGGAGTGCAGAGCCACAATTAATCCCTGAGCCTTGCTGGGTGTGGCCCATAAACACACATAAAAAGAAAAATTAAAGCATTTCCTTAAAGAAGAATGAATAAAAAAGGAAATAATGATAGATTAAAGCTACTTATAAGTAAAGAAGTTTAGTGATACCCTCAATTCACATATTGAGATATTTTATAATACCCTAAAACAATTCATGCTAATAGTCAGTTGATGGAAGGTAGGACAGAAGTGATAACTAAATTTGGTTCTTTGGGTAGAAGATAGTTGTAGATGCTGATTTTTTATGTGTTGATAGGAAGATCATTTATTTAGTAACAAATTAGGAAAATAACTAAAAGTAATATGAATTCAGTATGTAACTTTCAAATAAGAAAAGAAAAAAATAGGAATAAAACATCAAGCTAGTAGAATCAAGAAAGATGGAATTTCTAAAATATGAGAGAAATGAATACATAAAAAATTACTAATGAGAATCCGAGATGTTACTTATAAGAAACAGTTCTTTCAAGTAGGAAGAACTTGTATGCCAGGGCATGTAAATTGAAAAAAAAAGCTTAGATAACTGTTAATATCAAATAGACTGAAATTTAGAGTTAACAATAAAGAAAAGAGACTATTTCATATTAGTCATCTTAACACATCAATAACAAAACATTCATAAATTTCTCTATTAGTTGTTGCAAATTCCAATAATTTACAATATATTAGCTATTCTATGTAAAAGAAAATTTAAAGTAAAATCAGGTTAGGAAAATATTAATATTATGAATGAAATGAACAAAATTTCTTTTTTTCTGGCTTTTGGCGCCATACTCAGGGATGCTAAGTGGTTACTCCTGACTATGCACTGAGGAATTTTCCTGGCAGTGCTTGGGGGACCATATGGGGGTACTGGAAATCAAACCAATGTTGGCTGTATGCAAGGAAAAAAGCCCTACCTGCTGTACTATTGCTCCAGTCCCACAAACAAAAATTCTTATTGTAAAATATAATTCTTTTTGTTTGGAACTTTGAAAAAATAATTAATTGACCATATGTCTCTGGGGATGACCATTAAAGTGGTCTGTGCAAAGACATATAATATAATCTGGTAGGCTGGTGTTTGACACAAAATGAAAAGAAAAAAAATCACCAAAATGATTTTGTCAACAAAATTCAATGAAAAAGTGATTTTCCACTTTAAATATAAAAACTGTTTAATGGAGAGATGTATAATAAAATTAAACAAAAATAAACCCAGTGTGAGAAGATCTATTGTGCTGCTTCTAATGTGAATAAGGACAGGTGCTTTCACAATGAAATCACAGTCATGGGGCTAGAAGAGTAAACCCTGAAAAACTCATTTGTTGGATAATCCTGGGAATAGAGCGTATCTAGGAAGTATTTACGTTAAATGATTATTATTGCAGGCTACACTGTAACCAAAGCAAAACGTTTCTTATTTTCTGCTTCAGTGAGTCATACCAATACATTATCATTCTTACTTTTTCCTTGAACACCTTCCCCTTCCATAGATTCAGTTTTGGGAGCAAGGGGTTAGGGTAAGGGACGGTGCTATCCTTGTAAATGAAAAAATAAATATTAGATACAATTATCTCTGTCAACAAGTAGCCACTGATACTTTGGAAAAGGAAAAATTCAGAAAAGAAGAGGCATAAGTTAATGAGTTAGAGGAGTTAGAGGAGGTGAATGGGAGGGTGTGGATGCAAATTTCTAGGTGTCTTAGACATAAAAATCTGAAGAGGGGATAAAGAAAAGGTTGATTAGATTTTTAGAAAAACTAAAAAAAATGGAGTAACTTAAATTTATTTTAATGGTAGATTTTGTATCACTTGTATCACTTGTCTTCCCGTTGCTTATCGATTTGCTCGAGCAAGCACAAATAACATCTCCATATGTCCTGTCACAGGCAAGTGTAGCCCAATGGCACCTGTTTGCTCCAGGGACAGGAAGAGCCTCAAACCATTCCTTCAGGTCATGGGAATGAGGTCGATAATTGTTACTGGTTTTTGGCATATCAAATAAAACATGGGTAGCTTGCCAGGCTCTGCCGTATAGGTGGTGTAATCTCAGTAGAAGGCTCTCATCTTGAGCATTTACTCATGAAACTCAACGGGAAAGATCAGGTAGATTTTAATGCATAAAATATTCCAGAACGACAGCCCTCCACCCAGAGTGTCTTCTTCCTTTCCCCAGTGTCTGTCCCCACTGGGCCCCCCTTTGATTCCCTCTCCAGCCTCCCTTTCAGCTGCCTTTGACAAAATGTTACTTTAGACCAGATTTTAGTTTCTATTGGCTTTGCGCACCTGTAATTTCCTTGTGATCTTTCTTTATATCCCAACGTGAGAGAGATCATTCTGTGTTGGTCCCTCTTTTTACAACATCACCTAATATGATATATTCCAGATCCATTCATACCAGAAAGTTGTATAAATTCATCATTTCTTAAAACTAAATAGTATTTCACTCTGTATTTGTACCATATTTTCTACATACAATCATCCATTCTTGAGCCCTTGGGTTATTTCCAGATTTTGGCAATTGTGAATATTGCTTCAGTGAATAGAGCATGCTGTCTTTTCTGAATAGAGGTTTGGGGTCATTGTGTGTAGATTCCAAAGAGTAGAATTTCTGGGCTGATATAGAAGACTGATTCCTAATTGTTGGAAGATGCCCATTTTTCAAAAAAGTTATAAGGGTTTCATTTTCCCCATATCCAAACTAACACTGGTTGTTTGATACTTTCGTGATATATCTTTCCAGTCTTACTGGAAAGCCACGCCTGCTGTGGCTCTGGATTCATCCCAGAGGGCTCTCCATATATTTAGGGATTATCATGAAAAACCCTTTGCCTACATTTAATGCTCAGTTCTAGTATGAGGTGACATCTAGCTCTGATTTTGACTGTATTTCCCAATGGCAAATGATGCAGAACATTTTTTTCATAGACCTTTCGGTTCTCTGTGTGCCTTTGGGGAAGTTTCTGTTTATCTTTTCCCTCCATTATTTGATTTTTTTTTCTTGTTACATTTTATCAGTGCTTTATATAACATGAATATCAATCCTTTGTCATGTAAGTGGTGGGCAAATATCCTGTTACAGTTTGCAAGGTATTTTTTTTAAATCTAATTTTATTATACCACAGTGAGTTATACAATTACAAAGATGTTCATGATTGGGTTTCAATCATACAGTGTTCCAGCACCCATCCCTCCACCAGCACACATTTCTCACCACCACAGTGTCCTCAGTTTCCCTCTCCCTCCCAAGCCTGCCTCCATGGCAGGCACTTTCCCTCTTCTCTGTCTCTGTCTCTGTCTCTGTCTCTGTCTCTGTCTCTGTCTCTGTCTCTGTCTCTCTCTCTCTCTCTCTCTCTCTCTCTCTGTCCTCTTCTCTTACACATTGTGACTTGCTCTACATACTTGTTGTCACTTGTTTTCCTGCTGTTCCTGTTGGGTGGGTTCCATTAACGTCTCCATTCAGTGGGAATGAGGTCCATTATTGTTACTGATTTTCGCATAGGAGTACACCACAGGTAGCTTGCCACTACCTGTAACTCTGGGTTCATCCCAAAGGGCTTTACATACATTTAGGGATTATCATGTAAACCCTTTGCCTACATTCAATGCTCAGTTCTAGTCTGGTGTAACAAGGTATCTTTTCATTCTGGCCACTCTAACATTTGCAATGCAGAAATTCTGTAGCTTGATAGTCATATTGTTTATCTTTGCTTCTGTTTGCTTGGCCAATGGTACAAAATCACTGAAGATACCTCTCACTTCAGTATCATGAAAAATTTTACTTATGTTTTCCTCAATATAATCGATGTATTTAGGTTTGCTATTGAAATTCTAAATCCATTTTTTTACTTTGTACATGGCGTTAGAAAGAGGTCTGATTTTTTTTTTTGCATGACTAACCATTTTTCTCAACTATATTTGTTGAATAAGCTTTTCTTACTCCACTTCACGTGTTTTGCTCTTTATCAAAGTTTAGCTGTCCATATACCCAAGAATCTGAAGAGTCTCTGGTAAATTCTATTCCATTGGTGAGAATCTGTATCACATTTTTATTACCGAAGAGAGAAAACTAATTCTTCATGTCAATCTCCAATATGCTACTGATATTCACATAATTCTAGGTAGACTTATACATATTCATATATATGCAAATGGGGGAGGCATGCTCTCTCTCTTCTCTCTGTCCTCTCTCTCTCCTCTCTTTTTCTCTTCCTCTGCAAAACACATCGTACTCTGACTTTCTAGAGTAGAAGACATGTTAAACTCTCTCCAGCATCATGCACTCTCTGTTTTGAAGAAAATAAAAGATTCATGGTGCAGGATTATATAATGGATTTCCTTTCTACAACGGATTCCCAATAGTTTATATGTGTGGAAGAAAATTAAAAACTGATGGCAGGAAGATGGAAGAAAACATTGTGTGGAACTCTGGTAGAAGAGATGGTTTATTTAGGTGATATTGACAAGTGCGTTAAGAAGGATGCAGGTCTGCTTTTACTTACACTAGCTGTGCTCCAGTTACTTGTCTTCTCTGTATATCAACGTTATCAACTGAAGTAAGCGAGATTGTTCTGACTCACATAGGTCTCTTGGAACTTAATCTGCTCACAGCACTACCACCCAATTAATTGTAAAATGATCAGAACTACAAAGTACCTATTTAATATTTCAGTGTATACATACACACACTCACACACAATGTATATGTGTGTGCATGTACTTGTGAACACACTTTCATTTTGGTTCTACTCAGCTTCAGTAGCCTATGAGAATGTCATACATATCAATCATTTAATGAGCGTATCATATGCCTAGCATTGTGATAAACGCTTTATCTATATTTTAGCTTCTTTTTTACTTCCTGAAAACAACCCTGGGAGACCTTTGGAGATTTATATTACTTTACTCCCCTTTAAGGGGTAAAGGACCCACCCTACTCCCCTTTAAGGATGAAAAACCAAAGCTCAGTGGGATCTGTTGTGTAGGACAGATCCAGAATTCAAACTGAGTCTGCATGGTTCCAAAATCTATCTTTTAAACTAGTTGCCATGTAGCCTGTCAGATCACACAACGGGATGAAATGTAATTACCTTCATTGATGCATATTTCAGTCTCAACTAAACACAACTTATGGACCCAGACCTTTTCCTTCCACAGTTGTAAGTCTTTGTGTTTATGTAGCTGTGAAGGTAAATAAAAATACTATGGGAACCCTCAGAGAAACATTCATCTGACACTCTTGATGGAAGTACATTTTCCAGACTCATGTAATAGATAAATTGATATCTTCCTCTTAAATGATGATATCTATTGAAAAATATCATTAGTGTAATCATTGGGCTAAATGAAAACTGTATAAAGTGGGCTCAAATTTATATGGATACACACATTCAGCAATTTCACGGAAAATTGCTTACAAAATTGCATCCGAGGAGGGACCCCCATTAATAATGCTCCTTGAGGCCACATAAATTCCTTCAGGATCTTTTTCTTTGTTAAATTAGATGCAATAGAAAGCAGCCAGCTTCTTAGGTAGACTTCATTAATGAAAACATACTGGAGCTTTATAATAATGAATCTAAGATAGCCAAGGACACAGCAGTTGCTCTCACAGCTAAAGGAAATATGCCCCATGAGAAAATTTGACCCAAATCTACACAATCAACAATTGTAATAGGGATAACAATAAATATTTAAACATTTTATTTACTGTTCCATAAACTGTCCTCCAGAACAACTCTGAGGGATGGTTTGAGCATCTTTTTAGAGTCGACCCTTGAAAACATTGCCTTAAACTGATGGGCTCCACTGGTGTCTTGTTGGATTCTTTCTGCTGGTTCTATATTCATGGACTCAATCAACTTCAGAGAATGTAGGTTGAATCTATGCAAACTTAATCAGAGGATGAGGAGGAAATAGTTATATGAGGATGTTTATATGTGGGTAAGGGCACCTCTAGTCCCTGAGTTGTCCAATGTTCATCTGCTCTTCTCTAGCCATGAGTAAATCAATTCTCAGACAGAATCAATCTGGTTCAGAGTAGGGACTCATACATAGTGTGATCGGAAACCAAGTAGTGTAGAAAAAAGCAAGTAACTGCAGGTGATGAAAGAAAAGAATTAAATAAAGCATTGGCTGGAGTTACAGGAAAAGGAAAAACTATGGGAAACAAAGCACAATGTATATAATATCTAACTAGGGTTGGGAAATTACTGAAATGAAAATTGAACTAACATGAACCTATTTCAGCATAATCCTATGTTCTGCTTCTGTACCCTGCCTTGCTTGCTCTGGCTTAGGTAAAAATGATATACATCCTGTTTCTTAAGCAACTGCTTATTGTTACTAAGAGCATAACAGATATGTCTTTAGCATGTTTCAGGATTCCAAGCCCAGGGAGTGGTCCCAGCCTTCAAACCTTCAGCGCTGTTTTTGCCTCAATAAATTACGTTTTCAATCAATTCTACATGCTGGCTCTTAACTCTGGGTGTCAGAAAACTGGTTGCTACCCAAATCTAAGTGGTTTAGAATCGGTTTTTAACACATAGTATAGCTTGGAAGTGAACGACCCTCATTTTTGAGAAGGGAAATATTTTTAACATGCTGTTGTCAATCAAGAACTGAGTCTAAATTTTATACACAATGTTATTGGTATATCTGAAAGGAGATGGAAAGAAAAATAGAATTGCCCAGGTCATGCATTTATACGTAAATGAATATTTTATTACACATCCATGACATATTCTGGGGTTAACAGGTACAGAGATGTACAGATAGGCAGAATACAGGGTAGAATTTAGGGAAAGTGTAGGAATTTGAATTTAGATCTGGTTCATGTACACACGAGCTTCACTGTCTTAAAGACATTTCTACCATCTTCCTTTGATTTATTCACTAAAAAATATTGCCTATCCTGTAAAAGATCACAAATCTTATTTGTACATCTGCAGCCAGGCTAGAAAAAACCAAACAAAGTAAAAATCCAGAGTCACAAATAAGGGCAAAGTAGTGGTAGAAATAAAAGCACTTTCATAGGAATTGGGGAATAGAATTTGATCTGAGTGTGTGTTTCTCTTTCCAGGTTCATGCCTTTTTTTCTTCTTCTCTCTCTGTCTCTGCCACTGTCTCTGAGTCTCTCTATCTCTGTCTCTCTCTCTGTCTCCCTCCCTTTCTGTCTCTCCTTTCTCTCTTCCTTTCCACTAATATTTTTGGGGGTCAAACCCAACTGTGATCAGGCCTTACTCCTGTTTTTACGCTCAGTGTCTCAGTCCTGGTAAAGTTCAGGGAGCCATATGGGGTGCCAGGGATAGACCCCAGGTGAGCAGCATTTGATGTGAGAGATTTACCAGCTGAACGATCTGCCCAGTCTTTCTCCTCTTTTTAAGTGGGAGACCTAGGGAAAGTGCAGACTTGTTTCGTCTTCCTTTCTATTATGCACCATACATAATGTCCAATTACTTTTCAGTTCAAGTGAGAAACACCACAAGTATGGCATAGAAGCACAGCTAACCAGGAAGATATTGGTATTGGACTTTGTTGTCAATGTCCTTGAACCTCCTTGATCATGTGGACTTTTCCGGTCAGAGCCTTCAGAATCAAAAAGGTATCATTAGTAAGAGAATTCAGGAAACTTCAGGGGATGAAAAAAGTCTTGTATATTTCTGCCTCATTGACTTTCCATCTCATTTTCAATCTCATCTGAAAACATCTTTTTTTTTTCTCCTGACCGCATCTGCTAATTGCCCTCTCCCACGGCTATTATTTAACTGGAATATATGTGATCACTTTAACAAGGGTATTTAACTTCATGGGGTTATTGTGCAGTTGGTTTTAATAGTTTTAGGATGAAAAAAAGTCGGTGACTGAGCTTCTTAATCAAGAAGGGTCCTTACAAACCTCTGTCGATCTTTTTCTGGGACAGTTTCCTAGTTTTCTAAACCCATGCTCCCAAGGAGTTTTGGATTTTAAGCTTATATTAAGAAAACCAAAGGATTAAGTTTTTAAATACGCATTTGTAATATTTAATAAACCTTTCAAAATTACATCAAGATTTTCTACCCAACTCCTCTTCAGAAGAAAATAAGATAGTTCCTCTGCCACTGGTTCCAAACATTGTATTTTATTATTTTGTGTCCTTATAAGGCTTTGTCACTTGTCACTTGTTTTCCCATTGCTCACGGATTTGCTTGAGCGGATGCTAGTAATGTCTCCATTCATTGGGAATGAGGTCCCTTATTGTTACTGTTTTTGTCAGGCAAACGTGATAACCACTACACTATGGAAACGTCTAGCTTATTGTTACTGTTTTTGGCATATTGAGTAAACCACAGGTAACTTGCCAGGCTCAGCCATGGCTCTGGGATCATCCCAGAGGACCCAGTCTTTTCATATGTCAGATCATCAACCATTTAGGCCCACAGGGCAGAGCCCTGGGTGTCGACAAGCCTGTCTCTTGTCTGCCACCTGCAGACGCAGCCAGGCACTGCAGTCAAACCTGCAAGGCTTTGTATGCTATTTAAATTTGATGTCTCCATGTTCTCATCTCCAAAAATAGGAATAATGTACTTTTTTTCATAGTTTTACTAGAATTAACCAAGATTATGTGTATGAAATTCTCTTTAGAGAGTTCAATTTACTCTGACAGGACATGTGTTATTGGCCAGCTTCAAATCAGAACAGTTCTATTTACAATCAGGTGCAAACCCTCGAGCAATGAGTCATTGCCAATGCTATAACTCTAGCTCTAGAATTGCCTAGCACATATTAGACATCAAACTATTTGTGAATAAGTAAAATATCTATCACCATTATGCTATTACTTTATAACTTATGTGGTGCTAGCAAATCTAGACCCTATTTGATCCCTTCAACAAGTACACCCAAATATTGCAAAACATTCTTATTGAACCAGGAAAAAAAGTTGTCATATTGAAAATTCTATTGTTGTGAGATTCTGATTAGAGATTTATGCTGAATCATTTCTTAATTCTATTTTTCTTCCCAAATGGTGACCAAGTCCTGCATTTTTTCCCCTAAAACATTCCTGGTACGATTGATATAAATCATAGAGCTAGCATTTACTTTGAGTTTCAGCAACGATTGTGTTATCTAAACTGCCTTCCAGACACGAATGCTACTCACTTTCTCACTCATTCTTTTTTTAAAATAACGTTTTATCTAGGGGACCATAGTGACAGCACAGTGGGTAGGGCATTTGCCTTGGATGAAGCATATCCGGCTTTGATCCCTCGGATCCTATATTGTCTTCTGAGTACCACTAGGAGTAACTCCAGAGCCAGGAGTAAACCCTGATCATTGCCAGGTGTGACCCAAAAAGAAAAAAATAAGTTTTATCCAATTAATTGTTTTTTTTCCACTGAATCACTATTAGACACACAGTTACAATGTTGGTCATGAATGGGCTTCCAACACCCATCCCTTCACCAGTGAACGTTTCCTACCACCAATGTCCCTAGTTTTCCTTCTCCCCTCAGCCTATCTCTATGTCATGTTCTTTTCTTTCTTTCTTTCTCTCTCTTTTGAGCATTGCATCACCCTGTGGAACATCTACCTAAGGAAAGCACTGTGTTGGACACAGAAGACGATGGAAAGTCCCTACATTTAGACATCTTCCTATATTCTACTAGATTTTCTTTGACTATGAAGTTGCCCCATTTATACTGTCTAGTCATCATCCCAAACTAATTATACAGAGGATTTCTTTATGTAGAATTCACTAGTTCACTTTCAGTCATCTTTAGACATTTCCAATATTCTCTTCTTCACAATGTTAAACTTTCTGATACATATATTTATATATAACAATCAGAATTTTGTTTTAAATTCTGGTTATATAATTTTTAATCTACAAATTATGTTGTCATGCTTATAAAGGTAATTTATGAGGCTTTCTCTATTTAGAATATTCTTTTCTACCCATACTTACCATTTTTTATATTCAAGAATCAGGAGAATTAGAATGTTTAAATAAAAAATAATAGTGATTGTTTTCTGAGCAGCCTGGATACAACTGTTCTATGTATCTATATATAGACTCATATACTTAATGCCACCTTAAAAAATTTCTAAAGACAATTAAAATAGATATTTCATTTTATTTTTAAGATTAAAAAGTAACTGACTAAGCCAGTGTCACTCAGAGAACTAGTAGTGGAGTATCATTTCAAACGTGATCTATACTGAAATTTGTGTTCTTAACTTCTTTGCTTAAAATATGTGCTTCTGATTATCCTTTCAAACATATTTCAAGGATATTTTATCTTGAAATATTTACTCACTTGTCTACAAGAGACAATGAATATCTTTACATTTATTTTGCAAATATCTTTATGTTGACACCTGTGTATATATCCTCTGTAAACACTTGTCTCCAGAAAGAGACATCTCTTTAGATGTCTCTGAGACTAACTCTTTAGAAGTATCTTTTTTTTTTGCATTTTGGGTAACACTCAGTGATGATCAGGGGTTACTCCTGGATCTTTGCTCAGGAATTACTCTGGCAGTCCTTGGGGGACCATATGGGATGCCAGGGATAGAAACCGGGTCGGTCACGTGCAAGGCAAACACCTACCCGCTGTGCTATTACTCTGGCTCCTTTAGAAGTATCTTATTTAGACTTTCCACCCCAATAATCTATGCCTTTACCAAAGTATCCTGACAATAATAGATAGGTAATGTATGATTACAGAGGGAGGCAGTACTTATTGTGTGGAACAGTGTCAATAATGTAGAAATAAGAGTGAGGTGACCACAGTTGAAGGAGCTTCCCACCAGATTATTACACATTGATTTAACCTGTTTTGAGGGAAACCCAATAAAAATTTCTTGGAAGAGTGGAGACAAAACACAGAAACAAAACCAAAAAATTCTACCGGCTCTATTTTTCATTTTTTCATCCAGTTGTTTTGGCATTATACTGACATATAGAACCACAGGTCAGGGCTGAGATCACCTGGGCTTAATTGGAAAGTGTGCAGACTTGTTCTGGGAAGGCTCTAGGGAGCAGCTGACCAAGAGACCTCTGCTATCAGCTTGAAGCATAGCAGTATAAGGCTTTAAAAAAAAAAGCAAAACTACTGTGTTTTTCAGAAAAAAAATAGTTTTTCATTTTCTTCGCCTGTATTTTGTATTTTCTTTGTTTAAGTGAAGAAAACATGTGTGGTTTTGTCTAAAAGCTGATTTGAGAAAAATACACTGCCCATCTCCAGTAGATTAATTTCATTAATGACCCAATTCCTTATTTCTTAAATGCAAACTCATCTCTTTATAGTTTGCAATTCTTCCAATTCTGATTCTAGACCTGGCCACATAACTAGATGGGGAAATCTACTATCTTGATTAGCTTTCACTTTCTTAAATTAAAAATCACATATTCTGAAAAAATCCCAAGTCATAGTGAAATGCCTATTGGAATAAAATGAAAACCAAGATGTTTGGTCACCAGAATAGCGAATGATATAAGGTGAATGCAAAGGTGGGGAGGAAGTCTTCTATGTATGCTTTTCCTCTCTTTTTGTACCATTTCCATCACCATGTAAATATGCTCAGGATAGATACAGGAGTACAACAAAGGACAGTCAAGTCATTCCATTATCCCTGATTAGGACAGTCTAGGTTTGTTACCAAGCTAAGAAATAGCACAGAGATATGTACCAGCAGAATATTAGGCAGTATACTTTTTTCTGCCTTCACATTTCTGAAAAATAGCTCTAAAAGAGACAGAATTACCCATTGTTTTAAATGCTGGATAGGAGAAAGCATGACTGTCGGGGAGCCACTGAGGTCCCCAACAATCAATAAATGTGTTCACTTTTACCTCTGAGGTCTGCAGGAAATGGATGAAAACTCACAAATTCATCACAGTTCCAAAAGTATTTTACTAATTATGAATAATGAAACAAGTTCTGCCACTACAATCCAAAACAATGGGATTCCCCAGACATCTAGCTCTTGATCAGAATACCAACCATTGGGGGCTGGAGCAATAGCACAGCGTGTAGGTCATGTGCCCTGCATTCAGCTGACCTGGGTTCAATCCCCCAATATCCCATTTGGTCCCCTGAGCACAGCCAGTAGTAATTCATAAGCAAAGAGCCAGGAGTGTCCCCTGAGCATCACTGGGTGTGGCGCAGAATTCCAACCCAAGTCTCCTACCAAAGTGGATGTATGTATCTCAAGTCAGTTCCCTTATATCCAAAAGTAATTATATCTTCAAGGAGGGTAATATCAACAAAGAACAATGAATCTGCTTCTATGTGAAGCTGCAGGGTGGTGCCAAACTTGTTTTGGGTCTAAGCAAATGACTATGCCAGGGACCGGCTGCAAATCTCCCCCACAGGTGTGTGTGTGACCCCTGCGTCTCCGTGGACCCAAGTTGCCCAGGGAATAGCGGAAACTCCATCAATGGGAACCAAGGCAAACTGCCATGGTTTCAACACAGACCCCTTGGCCCTGCACTTCCTAGAACATCCCAAAACTCAAAACCTCGCTGGTGCATCTGCGCGATCCTCTTACTACCTATTTTGCATGAGGTACCAGGGAATCTTGGTTCCTACATCCTTGCTACACACCCAAACTCTGCAAACAGACCAGACACCTACTAACTGTACTATCTAGTCCCCCAATACCCCACATTTGCAACCTACAATAGTTATAATGGTAAAGCAATGCAAAAATTCCATCAAGCTCCGTGAGTGAAGTCACTAGTCCAGATGAGCCAAGCAATACCAATGAGTTGTATAACCTCTCTGATAAGGAATTTCGGAAAGAAATGTTAAGGAGTCATAAGGAATTCAAAGAAGCAATGGAATGCAAAATCAATAAAATACAAGAGGACATGATAGAAGAAGTGAGGAAAATGCAAATGGAAATGACAGATATTAAAAAATTAGGTAAATGAAATGAAAAACACAGTGGAAAGCCATCGTAGCAGAATAATAGCTACTAAAGAAAAGAATTAGTGATCTCGAAGACGAGTTCCAAAGATTCTCTACACAACACCAGAAGATAGAAAAAAGACTCACAATTACCGAACAGACAACAAGAGATAATCGGGATGAAGCCAGAAGAAACAACATACGGATCAATGGGGTCCCAGAAGGGCAAGAAGAAAACCTTAGTGAAGAAGAAACTGTCAAAGCCATCATTGCTGAGAAGTTCCCCGAACTAAATAACGCTTCCATCAAGATCCAGGAGGCCCGTAGGATACCTGCTAAAAGAAACCCCAACAAGAATACTCCAAGACACATCTTAATTAAAATGACAAAAACTATAGATAGAGATAGAATACTGAAAGCAGCAAGATCAAAGAAGGAAATCACATACAAAGGAACATCTCTAAGATTTACAGCAGACTTATCTGATGAAACACTCCGAGCCCGAAAACAATGGTGGGATATTGTGAAAAGGCTCGATGAACTGCAGACCTCACCAAGAATTCTTTACCCAGCCAGACTCACATTCAGATATGAAGGAAAGATACACAACTTCATGGATAAGCAACAACTCAGGAACTTCATGGACTCAAAACCAACCTTAAAAGAAGGACTGAAGGGTCTGCTGTAATACGACCAAACTCATAAGCACAACAAGCACAAACAGAAAGATGACACAAAATCCGATGACAATAATCTCTCTCAATGTCAATGGTCTAAACGCACCAATTAAGAGACACAGAGTAACAAAATGGATTAAAAAATTGAACCCAACATTCTGCTGTCTACAAGAAACACATCTGAATAATCAGAACAAACACAGACTCAAAGTCAAAGGTTGGAAGACCATTCTCCATGCAAACAACTCCTCCAAAAGGCTGGTGTGGCCATATTAGTATCAGATAGTATAGACTTCAGGCTGAAAAAGTTTAGAAGGGACAACGAAGGCCATTTCTTATTACTTAAGGGGTATGTACACCAGGGAGAAATTACACTGTCGGGGGGCTCTGCCGGGGTCCCCGACAGTGCCGGGAAGCGAGTTCCCTTCTACCTCCAAAGCCAGCGAGGAATGGATAAAAAACTCAGGAATCCGATGCAGTTTTAAAAGGCTTTACTTATCACAGGTTCAGGCATACAAATCAGCAAAAGGAAAAGCCCGGTGCTTAGAATTCCAGGCTAGAACCCCAGCCAAGTGTAGGCCAAGATGGCAGACAACCACGTGTAAAGACTTTGTAAAAGGAGAAGAAGACTTCCAAGAAGGGTGAGGCGCTCACAGCGAGCAAGAGCCCACAAAGAAGCGCTGGAGAGTGAAAACCGGCTAGTTTAAACCCCTGCAGCTCAGACCTTCCTCCCACTGTTATGGAAAGCAGGGAGGGTCAAATGCCCTTATGTAATCCCTCCCTGCACCTCACTTAGACCCTTTAGTATGCTAATGTTTTGAGCCAAGATCTGCCTGGGAATGCCTTTATAGGCGGCAATTCAGAGCAAGATGCAGCGGCCCTTAGGAGTCCTGCAACATTACACTACTAAACATATATGCACCCAACAATGGGCCAGCAAAATATATAAAACAACTGCTAAGAGACCTCAAAGAAGACATTAACAGTAGTAGCACAATAATAGTTGGAGACTTCAACACTGCTCTATCAACGATAGATAGATCAACAAGACTGAAACTCACCAAGGAAATATTGGCCCTGAAGGAAGAAATGGAAGAGAGATAGTGGATATATACAGGGCTTTTCATGCCAAAAAAGCTGAATACACATTTTTCTCTAGTGCACATGGACCATTCTCCAAGATAGACCACATGCTGAGCCACAAAGCATACCTCAATAAAATTAAAAAAGATAGAAATTGTGTCAGCTATCTTTTCAGACCATGATGCACTGAAAATGGAAGTTAACCGTACACAGAAACAGGAAGTCAAACCAAACACCTGGAAACTGAACAGCTCACTCCCGAACAACAAATGGGTCATATAAGAAATCAAACAGGAAATCCAAAGATTTCTGGAAACAAATGAAAATGAAGACACCAACTATAAGAACTTGTGGGACACGGCAAAAGCCGTGTTAAGAGGGAAGTTTATAGCTTTGCAAGCATACATCAAGAAACAAGAAAGGGGCCCACATAAAAAACCTGACGACACAGCTGAAGACATTAGAAAAAGACCAACAAAAGGAGCCCAACCCAGGCAGAAAAAAAGGAAATAATCAAACTTAGAGAGGAAATCAATGAGTTGGAAACCAAAAAAAAATCCAAAAGATTAATGAAACCAAGAGCTGGTTTTTTGAAAAAAATAAACAAGATTGACAAACCATTGGCAAGACTTGTAAGGACAGAGAAAGAGAGAACCCAAATAAACAGAATCAGAAATAAAAAGGGTGACATCACAACAGAAACCACAGAAATCCAAAAGATCACCAGAGATTACTTTGAGAGCCTGTATGCCATGAAGCATGAGAATCTAGAAGAAATGGATCAATTTCTGAAGTCCTATAACCTCCCACGGCTGAAACAAGAAGACCTGCAATACCTGAATAAGCCTATCACCATTGAGGAAATAGAAACAGTAATTAAAAAGACTTCCCAAACACAAAAGCCCAGGTCCAGACGGATTCACTAGTGAACTCTACCAAAACTTTAAGGAGGACCTACTGCCAATCCTTTTCAAGCTCTTCCAGGAAATAGAAGAAACAGAAACACTCCCAAACAGCTTCTACGAGGCACATATCACCCTGATACCCAAAGCAGGGAGAGACAACACAAAGAAAGAAAACTACAGACCAATCTCCCTGATGAACACGGATGCTAAGATCTTCAACAAAATACTAGCAAACAGAATACAAAGAATCTTCAAGAAGATTATACATCATAACCAAGTAGGATTCATCCCGGGAATGCAAGGATGGTTCAACATTCGCAAGTCAATCAACATAATACATCATATCAATAAGAGAAAAAAAAAATCCATATGATCCTATCAATAGACACAGAGAAAGCATTTGACAAGATCCAGCACCCGTTCATGATTAAAACCCGCCAGAAAATGGGAATTGAAGGGACTTTCCTCAAGATAGTTACAGCCATCTACCAAAAGCCCACAGCAAGCATCATTCTAAATGGGGAAATGTTGAAAGCCTTCACCCCTGAGATCAGGGACAAGACAAGGTTGCCCCACTCTCACCTCTTTTTTTTCCTCCCCCCCCACCTTTTTTATTCAATATAGTACTGGAAGTACTTGCCATAGCAATCAGAGAAGAAAAGGACATCAAGGGCATCCAGATAGGCAAGGAAGTAGTCAAGCTATCATTATTTGCAGATGACATGATATTATACCTAGAGAACCCTAAACTCTCTACCGAAAAAACTCCTAGAAACAATAGACGCATATAGTAGAGTGGCAGGATACAAAATCAACACCCAAAAGTCGGTGGCTTTCCTACGTACAAATAACGAAAGAGAAGAAAGGGATAATAAGGAAACAATTCCATTCACAATTGTGCCACAGAAAATCAAATACCTAGGAATCAACCTACCCAAGTGTTTAAAGGACCTGTACAAAGAAAACTACAAGACATTGCTCCAAGAGATAAAAGAGGACACAAGGAAATGGAAACATATTCCCTGCTCATGGATGAGGGAGAATCAACATTGTCAAAATGGTAATACTCCCTAGAGCTCTGTACAGATTCAATGTAGTCCCTATAAGGATACCCATACATTCTTCAAAGAAATTGACCAAACACTCCTAAAATTTGTGTGGAACAATAAATCCCCAAGGATAGCTAAAGCAATCCTTGGGAAAAAGAAGATGGGAGGCATCACCTTTCCCAACTTCAAACTGTACTACAAGGCAGTAGTAATTAAAACAGCATGGTATTGGAATAAAAACAGACCTGTGGACCTATGGAATAGAATTGAGTATTCTGACACCAACCAACCTCAAACACATGATCATTTAATCTTTGATAAAGGTGCAACGAGTCTAAAATGGAGTAAGGAAAGCCTCTTCAACAAGTGGTGTTGGGAAAACTGGGCAGCAACATGTAAAAAATGAATTTGGACCTGTGTCTAACACCATGCACAAAAATCAGATCAAAATGGATTAAAGATCTCAATATCAGACTTGAATCCATAAAGTACATTAAAGAAAATATAGGAAAAACCCTCCACGACATTGAAGCTAAAGGCATCTTCAAAGGTGAAACATCACTAACAAACCAACTAGAAGAAAAGATAAACATATGGGACTACCTGAGACTAAAAAAGCTTCTGCACCTCAAAAGAAACAGTGACTAAGATACAAAAGCAGTCCACAGAATAGGAAAGAATATTCACCCAATACCCATCTGATAAGGGGTTAATATCCAGGATATATCAGGCACTGGCAGTACTTTACAAGAAGAAAACAAACAACCCCATCAAAAAATGGGGAGAAGAAATGAACAGAAACTTCAGCAAGGAAGAAATTCGAATGGCCAAAAAAACATATGAAAAAATGCTCATCATCACTAATCATCAGAGAGATGCAAATCAAAACAACAATGAGATACCACTTTACACCACAGAGACTGGCACATATTCAAAAGAGCAAGAACAACAAGTGCTGGCGTGGATGTGGGGAAAAGGGGACACTCATCCATTGTTGGTGGGAATGCCGGCTGGTACAGCCTTTCTGCAAAACAATATGGACTTTCCTCCAAAGACTAGAAATTGAACTCCCATTTGACCCAGCCATACCACTCCTGGGAATCTACTCTGGGAAACCAAAAATATGCAGTGGAAACACCATCCCTACTTTTATGTTCATAGCAGCATTATTCACAATAGCCAGAATCTGGAAGCAACCAGAGTGCCCGAAAATCGATGACTGGATAAAGAAGCTTTGGTACATCTACACAATGGAATACTATGCAGCTGTTAGGAAAAATGAAGTTATAAAATTTGCCTATAAATGGATGGACATTGAGAAGATTATGTTGAGCGAAATTAGCCAGAAGGTGAGAGACAAATACAGAATGACTGCATTTATCTGCATAACATAAATATATATGTACATAGTATGATACCAATATTCAAGGTCAAGTGAAACATATATCAGGAGGTCTTGTCAAAGGTGGAAATTATCACAAACTTGTGGGAGTCAGAGGCTAGGTAAGACAGAAAATGGAACAATGTGCTAACAATTGTCGAGGGTACTAATGCCAACCTAGAACTGAGCATTAAATAGATGCAAAAAGATACACATGACAACCCTTTAATGTGTGTTCTGTAATCCATAGTCTGGAGGGAAGGAAAAGAGAAAGAGAGAGAAATGGAAATAAAGAACCTGCCATGGAGGTGGGCTGGGGGGGGGGAGGGAACCGGGGGCGTTGGTGGTTGGAGATGGGCACTGGTCGCGGGATGGGTGCTGGAACACTGTATGACCAAAACCCAAATATGAACTTTTTAATTGTATATCTTTGTAATTGTAAAAA